>PVJO010009508.1:0-14823 GCA_004026905.1 Hystrix cristata
GATTCTTTGTATTGCTTTCTTAGTTTCAATCGCATTAATTTCAGCTCTGATCTTAATAATTTCCTTTCTTGTATGAGCTTTAGGTTTGATTTGTTCTTCTTTTTCTGGATATTTGATGTTCAACATTAAGTTGTTTATTTGAGCACATTCTGTTTTCCTGATGTGAGAGTTCAGCACAATGAATTTCCCTCGTAGCACTACTTTCGTTGTATCCCATAGGTTCCGGTATGTTGTACATTTTTCTTGACAGTTTTATTTCTGGCCACTTTCAATACTCATGTTGCTAGGTGACCTTGCACCCCATAGATAATAAATATCAGAGGCATGGTTGATACCATGGAAGCCTGGACTTTCAACCACAACTCCCTCTTTGCTTGAAAGGCTGGTTATGCTGCATACTCAAAAACGTTGTGCAGCACATCAGTCCATTTTTATGGCAAGAACAATCCAAACAGTTATCAGTTGTCCAATTCAAGTTCACTGGGTGTGTGATTCCATAGCAATCCCTGCAAGCATGAGGTGTATTTCCTGGACTTTTGTTAATCATCGTGGTGAGGCAGAAAGCACTGCATGAAATCACAAAGGTAACCAAGAACAGGAGACAGACCAGGAGAGCTTTAGTTTGGCTTCCTCTGGCTTCTTACAAGTCAGGCGTGGAAGCGTGCAGAGGGTCCGTCTGCAAGCTGGAGATCCGGAGGGCCCAGCCGAAGGCCTGGAGGCTCGAAGGATCCAGGCGAAGGTCTGAAGGGTCCAGGTGAAGGTCTAGAGGTCCGAAGTATCCAGGTGAAGGTCTAGAGCTCCTCCAAAGGAAGCGAAACCGATCCCAAAGAAACCAGCCAGGCTAGATTCCTCTTCATTCCCCTTTTATACCATCTAGAGAATGGGCTGGCGTAGGGTGGACCTTCTACACCCTGGGGTGTAGAATTGCTAAACCAATTTAGTTAAGCTTCTCTTACAAGTTGACACAATCAATCAACCATCACAACCCACCCCTTGTCAACTTGACAACCAGACACATTTCTTTAAACCAGTCTCCAGATACAAAACAAGCTCATGATTACGCCTAACATGTTATTAACTATCCTGCGTACAAATGGGACCGCACTAATTCCTTTCCCAGTGTTATTAGTGACCTTTAGAGTCAAGGATTCACAAGAGAGCCGCTTCAATACAGGACACTCACAGGTTACAACTGATAAGCCAGATGCAGTAAGAGTGCCAAACCACTATCTATATTATATTACACTGGAATCATGTAGGAGAGACTAGTACAACTACAGTCCCCGTTTCTGTAGCTGATCACGAGGTCGTAGCTGGTATTTAGAGCTACCTTCTTCTACTACCCATTCTGTATTCCCTTGGCCTTCAGCGAGCACCTCAGCAGGTCTTGGTTCCTTCCCTGGTGGAGTGACCCATACCTTCATTCCTACTCAGCAGAAAGTGAGTGGAACTAGAAAATGCTTTAATACTAATGTGTTTTCTTTTAATTTTGAAGTGCATAACCTAAAATATTTATTTAAGTGATATTTGTGGCTTTTTCTGTTACGATTTTAGTAATGGAAACATATTGTAAGAAATATTTTCAGAGGGGTCAACCAAATGATTACCACCAATACATTACTATTTTACTTGATCACTTATTGAGAATAGTCATAGATGTGGTACAAAATTATCTTTAATGAAAATAACATTGTGATATATAAGTACTTTATTTGGTTTGTATAATTATCCTTATATAATACATTTTTTTTTTGTGGTGCCAGGGATCGAACTCAGGCCCTTGTGCTTACAAGGCAAGCACTCTAATCACTGAGCTAAATCCCCAGCCCCTATAACACATTTTTGTGGTGCAAAATATCTTTGTATTTTTCCTCCCTCCATTTCTTTTTTAAATTTTTATTTATTTTTTTCTCCCTCCATTTCTTGATCCCCTTCCCATTTGAGAAAGATCTATTTTATTATTATCTATCTATCGAATTATTATCTACTTTTTATTATCTATATTTTCTTTGCCCTTTATAATTTGTGCTTTTCATATATAAGAGAAATAATATGATATTAAACTTGTATGTCTGATTAATTTCACTTCACAGTGTGGTGTCAAGGTGCATCCATTTTCCTGCAAATGACTCAAATTTATCTTTCTATATGGCAGCGTACTGACCCATGGCATGTAAATAGCACATTTTCTTTATCCATTCATCTGTTTATAGAAATATAGGCTACTGCCAAGATTCAGCTGCTGTGAATTGTGCTTCTATAAACATGTGTATACATGTATCACTGTAAGATAGTCTTTAAGTCATTTAGGAAGATACCTGGAAGGGAAATAGCCGGGTCAAATAGAATTTGTAGTTTTAGTTTTCTGAGGAATCTCCATACTGATTTCCATAGTTGTAATAGGTTTCATTCCCACCAACAGTGTATAAAAATTCCTTTTCCCCTGCAGCCTTGCTAGAATTTGTTATTATTTAATTTCTTGATGAGGGTCATGCTTTCTGGGATATAATGAAATCTCAGTGTTTTTGTAATTTGCATTTCTGTAAGGGCCAGCATTGTTGAGCATTTTGTCATGTAATTATTGGCCATTTGTACTTCTGTGAAGTGTTTATTCATTTCATTTGCTCATTTTACATTGTTATCTTGGGGGAATCTAATACATTTTGAGTTCTTTATATATATTCTAGACATTAGTCCTCTGTCTGAAGAATAGCAGGCACAATTTTTCCTATCCTGTGGATTGTGGTTCACTCTGTTGGTTGTTTCTTTTGCACTGTAAAAGCTTTTTAATTTGACATGATCATATTTGTTGATTCTCACTATTATTGCCTGTGCAACTTGGGTTTTGATCAGAAAGTCCTTGCCCACAACTAGGACTTCAAGTGCCTGCCTTCTTTATCTTCCAGGAGGTTAAGTATTTCTCTGTTAAACATTAGTTGTTTGATCCATTTTGATTTTAGTGAGAGAGACATGGGTCTAGAGTCAATGTTCTGCATCTGGTTAGCCAGGTTTCCAAACACTATTTAGTGAAGAGGCTAGCATTCCTCCAGTGTATGTTTTTGGCCCATTCGACAAAGATCAAATAGTTGAATGTGCATTGGATTGTTTCTGCATCTTTTATTCTGTTCCACTGATTCTCATATCTGTTTTTGTGCCAGTACCATATAGTTTTTATCATTATCACTACGCCTTTGTAATATAATTTCAAGTGATGGTGAAGGGATAGTGATGCTTCACACTTTGCTTTTCTTACCCAGCATTGCTTTTGCTATTCTAGGTCTCTTCTGGTTTCATATGAGTTTTAGTTTAAATTGTTTTGTTGCCTCCGTTGATACCCTTTCACATATTTTTGCTGTGTGGGTTATGATTTATTCCTCCTCAATACTCCATGAATAGGCTTTGTATAAGTTGGGAGTTTTTGGAGGCATTTTGTTGCCTAGTCTTCTCAAGTGTTTTTATTTGTTTTGTGTGTGTATGTGTTTTCTGTCCTGAGTTTTGCAGCATTTTTGCCCTGGTGCCTAGTTCTTTGGGAATGTGCCAAAGTATTATGACCCCCAGCCAATCCAGAAATTAACATACAGGAAAAACTAATGGACAGCATCAACTCTTTCACCTTAGGTATACAGTAATATCTCGGTTCATGAATGCTTCTGCTGTGAACAATTTGGTTCGTGAACAAAGTGTTTATTTGCAAAATTTTGCTTCTGTTCATGAACACCACATTGGGTGATGAACACAACTGCAGCCATCTTCCTTGCATGAACATGAATGTGGCCAACTGCCTTGCTCTGACGCGTGGCTGTGGCTTCCAGTAGTCAAGATCGTGGTCACAGACAGGTCTGTGCAGACTTTCACTGAAGCTTTTTTGTGTGGTTTTTAGCACATACAGTACTGTATGGCATTATTCAGTCCAGCATGGTTCGGAAGAAAGTGCAGAGCAAGCATGGTGGTGAAAAGAACGTATAGGGCAGTGACGAAGGTGACAAGAATGCGCAGAGTGGTAATGAAAGCAATCGGAATTTGCAGAGTGGTAGTGAAGGAGACAAGAATGTGCAGAGCAATAATGAAGGTAACAAGAAAGTGCAGAGCAAAAATGGTAAGAAGGTTTTGAAGAAAATAGCCATTGAATTGGAGAAGGAAATTGTAGAAGAACATGAGTGTGGTATTCATGTGACTGGTCTGGCCTTAGAGCACAAGATGGCAAAGTCGACAATCTCAAATATTTTGAAGAATTAAGATGCCATTAAAGGAGCTGATGTGACAAAGGGAGTAGCTGTGTTAACCAAGCAGAGGATACAAGTGCTGGAAGAGGTGGAAGAACTTTTTGGTAGTGTGACCGAAGGAGAAACAGCTGGCAGGCGATAGTGTGTAATTTTTTTCCAACACATGAACTTTGTGGGACACATTCAAATCATCACAGTTATGTTATCAAGTAGATAAAGCAAAACTTGTTCGGGCTCTAAGAACTATGCCAATCCTTTATGAATAAACTCATTTGGGCAGTTCCATGCTGCGTCTAGAGACACAGCGTAAGGCAGGCGGTGCCAATGGAGTTTGAGCAGGTAACATGTCAAATTCCCCACTTTCTCAAATTGAAGCAAATGTATCTTCATGTATCTATTTTAGAAGTTGGCATATATTTCATTGAAATTATTGTGCAAAAGCTTCTAAAGCTCATTTATATTCTGAATGTCAGTAGAGCACAGTAATGAAACAAAAGGATACTGCAGCCAGTCTGCTTGAAAATCCTCAATCAGCATTTGTTACCACTGAAACTTAAGTGAATTACACTAACTCTCCGAATCAGTTTGCTACAAAATGGGGTTGGTAATTATTTCTCATTATGTTGATGTGAAGATTACATTAAATGATAGATGCAAAACTATGCTACATCAAATTCACATATTGGTTGCCAAACCGTGAACTATTACGGGGCTGCCATGCGATAAGAGGCTTGTGCTAGAATGTAATTCAACTACAGACTAGGCTCGCTCTTTAAATAAGCCAACATATTGTTTTCATGATAAGATTTTCTCAATGAAGGAAGCAGTGTATTGAGTTTTATTCTGGCATAAAGTCCTTATCTCATTAAGGATTGGCCCTTCGAAACTCACCAAATTTTCAAATATATAGAAAGTTGCATAGTTATCTAAAAGTTTAAGAAAGTTTCACTCTGATGATCATAACTCAGTTTGTCCCCTTCTATTTTCCAAAGTCAGCTTCTCATGACATCGAATTCATTTTAATCAATTATTTAACCCATGACCTTTATGGTCATTTGCCATTTTGACCCCCAAATAACACAAACTCTTTATAATTATTCATTCTGGAACATCATCCTCAGTTATGCTTTACACCACCGTTACTATGCTGCTCATTAACGTTTATTTCCCTGCACAGAGGTCCATCTGATGGGAAGTAGCAGGTACATTGGAGCTCACATGGTGGTCATCTGGGACATTTCCCTTAGACATTAGAAACATTTACCACTATTTCAGTAAATCACTCCTAGTCATTAAAGACTTTAACACCCATCTCACTCTTCCCTGCTCCATCCCAGATCTTGCTGTTAGCAGGAGTAATTTCATTGTCTGCCTATCCATAACTTTGGTCTCTTAAGTGCTTTACTCTCTTTTCCAGTAGCCTTCAGCTCCTCATTACTTCAACTATTCATCCCAATGGAAGGATGTTTCCTGAACTTCACTTCTCAGAAAGCTCTGGTACTAAGATCTTAAATTTAAATCTTTCATTACCTACCTTACCCAGCCTTCATATCAAACATACTCAAACTCCATTACCTTTACTTAGACTTTATGGAGCCCTATGTGGCCTGTTTGCTTTCTCAATACCTCTCAGCAATACCCTATCCACTCCATCACTTTCCATTTCCAGGTGTATGCTTTAACATTTTGCTTTAACATGCTCATGACAGGGCTGGAATTCATATGTCTCCTTGCTGTGTGGCTCTGATTTGAATTTCATTGTCTGATATTAAATAACCACACAATGGGATAGTCATGCATGTACCACAGGTGGCTCAAACCAACAGGAATGTGTTAATTTATCATTGACAACCTCTATAGTGAACTCTTTGCCATTACCCTACTTTGCACCCCCTAACATGTCCAAGATTATTTTAATAGTCTCTCTTTTTTAACTATAATCTATCTAAAAAAAGGATAGCAATTGTGTATAGTGGCTTATGCTTTGGTTGTGTGAAGTGAGGAGAGTAAAATATGAGTCAAGAGACTGGTGAGTACTGCCAAGAAAAATTTAGAGTTTCTGTTAGAAAGGCCCATATATTGTAATTGCTGATTTAATAGTGAAAATACGTACATTAATTATTTCTCCGTTGTCTTGATTTTATAACCCCAACTTAGTCATTATATTTATGTTTCATATAGTGAATGTGTAATTAGATCTACATATTTATTTCCTATTTCATTGCTCACCACTCTTCTTACATTGTAGCGTTGGAAGGCATATTTTCAGGTGTTTTCCTTGTTCGCTTGTTTTATATTTTATATATACATGTATATATGCACATATACATACACACACGCACACACACATATATAAAACCAGTTCTGGAAAGTTCTCAGCATTTAATGGTTTATATAGGTTTCTTCTCTCATTTTCTTAATTTTTTCTGTTTTAAACTCCTATTTGAAATAATTTGGAACTTAGTATTTCATTTAGTGAGTTTAATGGTGGGCCCTCAAAAGATACGTCCATATCCTAACCTCACGAACCTATGAATACAACTTTGTTTGGAAAAATGATTTCTGCATATCTAATTAAGTTGAAGATATCTAGCTGGGGTCTGCATTAAATATCCTGATGGGTCTTAAATCTAATGATAAGTACTTTTTATAAGAGACCCACAAAGAAGAGATGCAACAGGAGAAAATAAGGCTATGTGAAAGCAGAGGCAGAGATTACAGCCAAGGAATGCATGGAGTCATCAGGGGAAGCAAAAAGAATTAAGATGTGTTATGAGCATGGACCAACTTCCCACGATAAATCTTATCATTATGTACTGCAAACATGTACTAATAAAAAATAAAAAAGCTAGAAAAGTCAAGGAAGGATTCTCTTCTGGAGCTTTTGGAAGGAACATGGCCTGTTGACACTTTGATTTTAGACTTCTGGTCTAGAGAAATGTGACAGAATAAATCTCTGTTTGTCACCAAGTTTGTGATAATATGTTATGGAAGTTTCAAGAAACTAATATATCCTTGTATATCTTTACATGTTTTGCATATTCCCCATTAATTTGTGTCTATATGTTAAATTCAGACTTATTTTCTATTGCACTGATGTTTTTATCAACAGTGTCTGGTCCTTAGTTTGGCTATTTTTTCACTTGTAGATGTTTCATTTATTTCTGATTAACGAAGCACCATACTTCTTTTCCTTTTCTTTAAAATTTTTTTGTCTGTTTTGTTTTTGAGACAGTATCTCACTATATACTCCAGGCTGGCCTTGAATTCATAATGTAGCCCAGGGAGGCCTTGAACTTGTGATTCCGCTGCCTCAGCCTTCAAAGTATCGGGGTTACAAACATGTGCCACCATACCTAGATTCTTTTCTAAATTTATTTTTATATTTGCAAAGCAAAATTGTAGAAATTTATAGTGTACAAAATTATGTTTTGATGTATGCATACATTATGGAATGGCTCATCCAAGCTAATGAACATATGCATTACTTTTGATACTTTTTGGGGTGATAACACTTAAAGTCAATTCTAGGCAGTTTATAAGAACAGAGTAAAGTGTTATGAACTATAGTCATCATTTTATACAATAGCTATATTGTACTTATCTCTCCTATCAAACTAGAATTGTGTACTTTTTCACCAGCTTCTCCCTAAAAGTTCTCCCTCATGAGCTTTTAATAATCACCATTCTATTCTGTTTTTATGAATTCTTTGAGTCCACATATAAATGAAATCATGGGGTAATTTTCTTTCTGCGACTGGCTTATTTCATTTAACATAATGTCCTGCAAGTTCATACATGTCACAAATCACAGGGCTTGCTTTTGTAAGGGTGAATAATCTATTTTGTACATGGATGACATATTCTTTACACATTCATCTGTTAATTGACACTTGCGTTAATTCTTTATTTTAGCTTTTATAAACAATGGTGCAATGAACATGTACTTTACTTAGTTTGGGATTTCTATATTCATTTAAAGGTTGCTACCTGCTTGTTCTATTAGCTCATATTTTCATTGTATAGTATTTCTTTTTTGTATGTGGCTGCTAACTTTTGTTCATGGTATATTGCTTTCCCCTTTTTTTTTTAATTTTGTGTACTGAGCTCATCTACCATTTACTGTGGAAATATGTGAATTTTGTTGAAGACAAGTCCCTCAAGAAACAGTTCTCGCTAATTTATTGTAGTAGGAGAATTTCAAGTTTATTTAGTTTTCTATATTGATGATAAATTGAAATTTTATTTTAGACATTGATTAACATTTTTATTTTCATACTGAGATCTCTCAGTGAAAACTATTTATTGTCTTTGTATCAAATGATCTTGTAATTATAGACTACGTTAATATATTAAGTGCTTGGTTGGTCTGAATATAGAAAAACTTGTGACTTATCTAGTACTTAAAGCCTTGCAAATGTTCATAACTTTTACATCTCACCTTTTGTGCTTGCCCTTCTTCTGAGATGGAAAAGTGAATAAACGTTCATTATTCTTGGTAGACTACTTAATGTGAATATATAATAGCTTGTGATTTTTTTAATCCAGGCTAGTTTAGATAATAGAGTTTAACAGTTTAACTTTTCATTTTAATCAGTTCATCTATGCTTGTAGATCAAAATGAATGAATAGTATAACAAGATATTATAGGAATAATATACTTTATGTAATGCATATGAATACTTGTTTATGAAAATTTTACGTTGACCTGTCCATTCACCCAAATTAAACACAAGCTTTGATAATAAAGTCAAATCAATATAGATGCTTACTTATAAAATTACATAAAAATTAAAATTCTACCTTTTTAATCACAATATAATAGTTGTTTCAGTATTAACAAAATTAAATCTTTACTGGCATTAGGAGATTATGTTAAAATAACTTGAACAAATTATAAATTATAGAACAATCTAAGCACACTAAATTTCTAAATAAAATATAGGATTTACATTGCAAAATATTAGGATTTGAAGCTTTATTTTGCTATAGGTTGGCTTTATAACATTTGGAAGCTTACAAACACATTTTCACTGGTTTTTCATAGTTAACACCCTGAAAATGACACGAATCTTATCAGATTACTTTGAAAACTAAGTGATATAAGATATCCAAGAACTTACTAAGGTACCTGGTCCAATATAGAAGAACAAATTGAAGTAGAACATGATTAAAGTATATTATATGCACCTATAAATCTGCCAAAATGAAACCCATTAATCTGTGTAACCCATATGCACTGATGAAAATGTAGGAAAATAAAATAAAATTGGAAAAAAGAAATTAGAACGTAAAAAATTCCAAAAGTTTCTACCATTAAATTATTCTTCTCATTTCCTCAAAAATACAGTGCAACTAAAGTAAACAATGGGAGCTTTTAAGATCTCTTTAAAATATAAACAATGACTCTTCTCATAATTACATACATTATTAAACACATTAATTTTATGGACACTGGTGAGCTTCCCAGATCCACCATCAGGAATAGAAGGCTAATTATCTCAGCTGCTGGAATACTGTTGACTGACAGCCCTCAAACTGCCAAACCTTCAATACTCATTGTCTCAGCTGAAGAGGACAGCTTCAGACAAGATTATTTCTCCATTTCAGATACCCACATCTAATTACTGACCCATGTAAATTCTAAAGACTGATTCTTCTCACCCTCAACTCAAGAATCCTCTGATGATGCACCCCGTTTACTAGAGCCTTTCCTGGAGACTGCACTGCTGTCTAACTTCTCCCTCGCCTAATCCCATTTCTGTCTCTTTCTTTTCCCCAGTGCTGACCTCAAGAGTCACAGTTGCCTGAGAGGGCAATCTGCTAGAGTGACACATAAAATCCACAGCTACTAATCTCATCAAATCATAAGAAGTACTTTATTAGGAAGGTATTATTATCATCTCCAGAAAAAATATGGAACCTAGAGAGGTCAAGGAACTTGTGCAGCGTCATGAAACTACTACTTAAGATTCAAAGCTACAATTCACACCAAACATAGTGAACTTTGCTGGTTCCATATGCATTCTATCATTACTTCTCTCTTGTTCATAGTAGATATAAAATATCAGAGAGAATATTGTAGTAGTTACTTTTCTAGGGTCAATGGTTTCCAAGAGAGCAGATTTAATACAGGACAAGTCCAAGTTACAACATTCACACACACAAGCCAAATGCAGGGAGTGTGCAGAACATCTACCTATGCACTGGAGACCCGAAAGATCCAATCAAGGGCTGGGAGCCCATGGCAATGTCCCATGTACATCCATGTCTGCACTAAAAGGCTGAAGAAATCTATAATGGAACCCAGATACGATGCTCTCAGCAGAGATGAAGACCAGAGCTCACCTGAAGCTAACAGCAGTCACCCCGACAACAGCAAGGCCCCGAGCTCCTCCTGCAACGAGAACGGCCGAATTCCTTTTGGGAGAACTAGCCACAAAAGAGCTTCTCCTGGGAAACAGCTGGTCGCTATCTTCTGCTCCTGTTCTCCTTTATGTTGTGTTGGCAACAACTTTCAGGTGGCTCTTCTATGCCTAGAACCACACCAACTTAATCCAGCTGGGCCTTCCTGCTCAAGTTGACCCCAATAATAAGTCCACCACAAATATTACATTCAGTCTCCTCTTATAAAGATATTGTTTTTCAGGTCAGTAACTATGCCATCGAAAATTCTTAGTACTAAGTCCTGTTTTGGGATGAACTAATAAGAAGCAACAATCAAAACCAAAGCAAAACTAAAAAATGTTTCTGTAAGACTGAATTATTGTTGAGTGTGTTACTCATTTTATAAAGTCATGATTATTACTTTAGTATCAAGGTGAATTTTCAATGTTTTGAAATTGAATTTATATTAATAATCTTTTTTCCAATTACAGCTCCTAACCCAAATAAAGTCCTTGAATTTCAGAATATTACAGGTTTCATTTACAACAGATCTATTTGTTATCTGAGATATTAACAATCTGTTTGAAAAACTGTACTCAAATTTGTAAAGGGCAGGGTTCTGTTTGTTTTTAAGAGGTCCAAAATTCTGAGCTCTTTACAAAGTGACACATAGACTGTGAATTTCTTAATTTATTTTTCCAGATGGTCTCTGTATTCATTTTTCCCTTAAGCACTGGGATAGTCTCCATTACCTGACCTGCTCTTAATATTTTTTAAAACTAAACTGTTGTTGTAATTTTAAGCTGTTTTCCGGAATGATGTGGATACTTAGAACAGTCATGAAAGCTTTATTTGGCAAAAGGTATCAAATTTAAAATGTTAGTTAACACTGGAAAGTGTGTTTAATCAGAGAGAAATAAGTGGTGGCTGAATCTAAAGGGGGATGGGCCCTAGGGATGCAACATGGCAAATTTAGTTGTCTGAATATTTGAGGTCAGTATTCACCAGCAAAGCTTTCCTTAACGACCGTATGGCAAGAGTCTGTACTTGGGAAATGGAGTTACTGGTCCAGAAAGTTTTACTATTTTCAGTAATTGTATTAAAAGACGAATAGGTTAATGGGCACTTATTCATTTGCCCTTTAAAATTTTCTGTTCTGAGAGTATTTATAATCTCATTTGGAGTAAAATCTGTTGAGATTTTTTTTTTTGGTTTAATGTTCCTCACTATATGTAACTCCCTAATGTGCACAGAATAGCACCAGTGGACTGACTGCTTAGTGTGTCTTACAAAAAGTAACCTCCGAAAAAAAATAGCCCTTATTATTATTCTATTATTCTGATGAAACACCCGAGGCTCAGCAAGCTTAAATGATTTACATCAACTATATTGTAAGAAGCATTTAATCAGACATGATAACTTGCATTTATTATGCTTATCTCGATTTACCAAGATAAATCTTATATGCATTTATGACACATATACTTACAAAAACAAAACCACAAATATATTCTGTAGTATATGAGCAAATACCAATATTTTCATCCACTCCTTAAATGTCCCCCATATCACATTCATAAAGAACTATTTTCTTTTCCTGAATTTTCCATACATTCTTGTGCTTCCATGTTTTTGCAAATAACACATGTTCAATGTGTAATGTCCTTTTTCCTACTTTGTCTGCCTATATCTTTTTCAAAAGATTTTATTTATTTATTTATTTATTTATTTAGGTGCCCAGGATCAAACTTAGGGCCTTGTGCTTCCTAGGGAATCACTGTAACCATTGAGCTAAATTCCCAGCCCCTAAGTCTTCTTTTTTAAACTATAGTTTAAGCATCAGTTTTAGGAAAACTTCCAAGGCATCTTTTCATTTCCCTCAGACTATAGCCTTCTGAAGGTTCTTGTGTGTTTTATTTATCTCTGATATTTAGCTTCGGGGATGATGACCAGTATGTAGTATGTGTTCAATGAGTTCCAGATGCTCCCCCTGTTTATCACATAGGAATCAGCATATGATTGTACCTGACAACAAATGTTTTTTCTATAAAGTTACCAAAACGGCATAAAGGAAAAAATAAGACACACAACTCCAAGTGTTAGCATGAATATGGATAATAAAAAGGATTCTCTTTTACTGTTAATGAGAGTGCAAATCTATGCAACTCACTTTGGAAAGCTAATGGGCAATTGGTGTTAAATTCTAGCATATTTTTATGCTTAGCCAGAAATTCCATTCCCATATATAAACCCAACAGAAATATGTTCACTTATTCATTAAATGGTATATTAAAGTGTTCATAGCAACATTATTCATATTAGCTCAAACATAGAAATCATCAAGATACCCAGTAATAGGAAGAACAAACATATCCTGATATGTTCGCCCAGTGCAATACTACAAAATATATACAAACAATGATCTTTGATTACACTCAACAATTGGATCCATCTCACAAAATAAAAAAAAGAATTTTGATGAAAAGTATATATGATTCCATGAATACAAAAGCAATCTAATTTATACCGTCAGAAGTCTGGAGAATAATTATCCAGGCAGTGCACAAGGAGAACTTTCCACCTGACTGTGATGTTCTGTTTCTTGATCTGGGTGCTGACAACACAGGAGCAAGACATATTGGAAGTCGTTTAGCTATACATTCTTGTTCCCTTTTCTGTTGGTGCGTTATACTTAATACACTCTCACTCAACCTCTTGCTTTTTGCTCCAACTCTCTGGATTCTTACTTTTACTGTGAGCACCTTATCGAGAGTTGGATATTATCCTGCTTCAAGCTAACAAGTTAGTTTAACATAGCTTCATAGGTGCTGTCAGGAAACTGGATTCCAGGGTCAGAGGCAAAAGGTTTTATTACTAATCACAATAATGGTAGCCAGAGTATCATCATTTGTGTTCCAGTGGCTTGCATTAAAAGAAAAGGAATCCTGAGCTTAGGAAATCCAAATTTCGTGTTCAGGGCAGTAAGCAAGTCTGTCCTTTATTCTACAAGGACACACCATCTCTGTCTTTCAAGGATATTTCCTATACAAAGATCCCTTAAAAGATGTTGCAGAACAAAGACAGTCAGACTTTCAAGTCATGCAGAAACACAAAAGACAAATGGAGAATTGTGCCCCAGTCTTAATTTTCTTTTTTTTTTTTTTGTCTTTTAATGTCATTTTTTCTTAGCATCCTTAAGCCATGACTCTTTATTTTTTTTTTCATGACTCTTTATTTTAATCTGTAAATTATTTTCTTGGGCAAGATTATTATTCTTTTGGACCAAAAATCTTTTATCAGTATTTAATCCACTTGTTCCTGTTTTGCATTTATATTACCTCCCCTCAAAAAATCTAGCTGCTTTTTAACAAGCTTCCACATTCTCTTTTCTTCTCTGACTTAGGTGAGGTGTTCCACTCCCTCTTCTCTCTCCCCATCCCTACCACCAAACATACACACCAAACGAAAAATAGTGGGAAACTCGGAATATCAGATGCTTTTATTTTAGGCTCTGCTTATAAACACGTGGACCATCCTGGAGCCTGGCATGCTGGCTAATTACAGTTCACTTGCTAAGCCAGAAGAAAAAGCTGATGTTTATTAGATGGCTGTTTCTTTCTCTTGTTAGAACCATCAGATAAGCATGATTGTCATGACCTTGCAAGTGGGAGTAAAGATGGACAGCGTCTGTAGCATCATCAATAAACCCCAGCAATCTATTTATAGGGTAGAAGATATTTAGTCTGTCTTTAGTCCTTCAGTGAGAGGTAATATATAGAAAGAAAAACAACCATTCCATGCTTTCCTAAAGCCCCCAAATTGGAAGTCTGTATAAATTTTTGGGTAACGAAATCTCAGTATGACAAGAAGGAAGAGGGAAAAGGTGATTCTCACTGTCCTTTTCAATGGGCCACTGTTAATTCAGCCTAGATTATTTCTGTAAAGGCAATAATTCTGAGGCATGAAAAGGATAAGATGAAATGAATGCCATTCAAACTATTCACTAATAATTAGAGTGCTGGAAAAGGAGGTTAGAGGTTGAATTTCCCTTCTTCATTCCAGCTCCACTGGTTAGTGAAGTTGTCTGGGATGAGATATCAAGATCTAGAACACAAGATCATGTAAAATAAAGGAAACAGACCCAGATGGGCAAGCAAATGTGGAATCTATACAAAAGTGTGAACGCTTACAAAGTGTAGGTTAATCTGAACAA
>PVJO010009508.1:14923-69242 GCA_004026905.1 Hystrix cristata
CATGCAGCTTTTGGTATGGAATAAATTCAGATATTAAACACCTCACAAATATATAGCTATGAATTTTCATAGTGCAATGAAAGTAACATACAGAAAAGGTAGGCTGAGGCCGATTATTTCTGAGGGAGATCTGGAAAGGGTTCTCCAAAAAAGGGATATCTAACCTGAGAGCTGGAAGAAACAATACACAGATAAAGGGCTAAGGACTGAGATAAAAGAATTTCCTGTAGAAGCGGGTTTAAAAGGTAAGAAAAGAGACAGTGAGCCTAACATGAAACAAGAGTGGGAGAAAAAGGGTTTTTAAGACTGTGTTTACACAGATACTTTTTTTTTTTTTTTTTGGTACCGGGAATCAAACTCAGGGTCTCATGCTTGCGAGGCAAACACTCTAAGCACTGAGCTAAATCCCCAGCCCAAGTTCTAGGAGTCTTTTGGTGGAGTTTTTGGAGTCTTCCATGTAAAGGATCAAGTCATCAGCAAATAATGATAATTTAACTACTTCCTTTTCCATATCCCTTGTTTTCCTTTCTCTTGTCTTATTGTTTTAGCTAATGTTTCAAGAACTGTGTTGAACAGGAGTGGTGATGGTGCACATCCTTGTCTTGTTCCTGATTTTAGCAGGAAAGCTTTCAGCTTCTCTCCATTTAGTATTATGCTGGCCGTTGGTTTGTCATAGATGGCTTTTATCAGATTGAGATAAAGATCTTCTATTCCCTGATTTTCTTCAGGGATTTTAATCATGAATGCATTTGGATTTTTGTCAAATTCTTTTTCTGAGTCTGTTAAGATGCTCATGTGATATTTGTCCCTTCTTCTGTTTATGTGGTGTGTTGCATATATATTGGACCACCCATACATTCCTGGAATGACTCCCACTTCGTCATCTTTCTTATGATTTGCTGAATTTTGTTTACCAGTATCTTACTGAGGATTTTTGCATCTATGTTCATTAAAGAGATTGGCCCTGTGCTCTCTCTTGTTGTTGCTCTCTCTCTCTCTGGTTTGGTTTTTCTGGTTTTGGAATCAGGTTAATGTTTGGTTCCAGGAATGACTTTGAGAGTATTGCTTCGTGTTTGATTTCACTGAAGTGTTTGAGAAGAATTGGCATTAGATCTTCTCTAAAGTTATTGTAGAATTCAGTAGTGAATCTGTTGGAACCTGGGCTTTTCTTAGTAGTCTTTTAGAGTATTTCTTCAGTTTTATTGATTGATATTGGATTATTCAGGATTTTTATAGTTTCTTGGTTCAGCTTTGGTAGTTCATGTGTATCTAGGTATCTATCCATTTCTTCTGAATTTTTTGTTTATTAGAGTAGCGGTTCTCAATGTAGTTATGGATGATCGTCTCGATTTCAGCAGAGTCCACTGTGATTTTGCCTTTTTTGTTTCTAATTGCATGGATTTGGGGTCATTTTCCCCCTTATTTTGGTAAGATTGGAAAAGGATTGCCTATTTTGTTTAATCTTTCAAGTAACCAACTATTCAACTCATTGATTTTTCTTTTTACTCTAAATTTCATTAATTTATGCTCTGACTTTATAATTTCTTTCCTTCTACTGGCTTTGGGTTTAGATTATTATTGTTTTTATAGAACCTTGAGTTGTATCATTGGGTTATTTATTTGTGCTTTCTCTGTTTTTTTTTTTTTTTTATGTGGGAATTTAGCACTGTAAACTTTGCTCTTAGGGCTGCTTTCATTGTGCCCCATAGGTTCCAGTATGTTGTAGTGGCATTATCATTTCACTGTAGAGACTAATTTCTTCTTTAATTTCATCTGTAACCTATTGATTATTCAAGAGTTTATTTAATTTCACGTGTTTGTATAGTTTCTGTAATTTCTTTTGCCATTGATTTCTAGTTTCATTGCACTATGATCTGATAACAACCATGGGATAGTTTCAATTCTTTTGCATTTACTTAAGTATGTTTTATGGGCTAGTATGTGGTCTATTTTGGAGAAAGTCCCATGTGCTGCTGAGAAGAACGTTTATTCTATTGTTGGGTGGAACACTCTGTAGATATATATTAAGTTCATTTGTTCAAAGATTTGGTTTGACTGTGATATTTCTCCGTTGATTTTTTTTTCTTGGTCTACTTGATCTGTCCCTTTGTGGGGTATTGAGGTCCCCTATTACAATTGTTTTGGTGTCTCTCTGACTTTTCATGTCATTTAGTGTTTGTTTTATGAAGTTGGGTGTGCCAGTATTTGGTGTGTATGTGTTTATAACTCTTCGTTCTTCCTGCTGAATCGTTCCTCTAACCAATATGTAGCGTTTGTCTTTTCTTATCAGTCTTGGCTTGAAATCCACTTTATCTGAAATTAGGATAGCAGCTCCTGCTCTTTTTTGGGGTTCCTGTTACCTCGAATATTGTTTTCCATCCTTGATTTTTAATCTGGGAGTTTCCTTTTGAATTAAATGTATGTCTTGTGCACTACATATTGTTAGGTTTTGTTTCTTGATCCATTCTGCCAATCTGTATCTTTCAACTAGGCAATTGAGACCATTCACATTGGGAGTTATTACTGGCAGGTATTGACATATTCCTGTCATACCATTATTTTCCTGTTGCTGATTTCCTCTCTTTCCCCCCTTTTGCTTAGCTGCTCATCCCACCAGGTTTATTCTTTCTTTTTGACTTATTGGTATTGTTGCTTTAATTGCCTCTTTTTGAGGACATCCTCGAGAATTTTTTGTAATGTTGGTTTAGTGGTCATAAATCTCTTGATGTGATCCTTGCTGTGGAAATGTCTTATTTCTCCATCAATTTTAAAGGAAAGTTTTGCTTGACACATAACTCAGGACTGGAATTTATCATTTAGTGCTCAAAACCCTTCCCTCCAAGCTTCCCTGGCCTTTAGGGTTTGTGTCAAGAAGCTGCTGTAAGTCTAAGGGGTTCTCAGTCCCTCTGCTCACTTCCCACTTATTATGCATCGTTCGGTGGATGAGCTGGTGATTGCCTACACAAGACCAGGCTGGGAGGGAGCATCACTGCTCCACGCGTTTCTCCTTGTTTTTGTCGAATTTACAAACTAGCTCAAAGATAATCCTTGACAATGGCAGAAGTATAAGATTCCAAGCAGAGAAACACAAGGCCCCTTAAGTCCCAAACTCAAACAAGACATGTTACCACTTTCACTGCGTTCTGTTAACCAAAACAGGTCACACAGACAAACTCCCAAAATCGAAGGCTACGGTAATATAGTCCACCTTTTGATTGGACAGGGGTAAGAGTAAGTAAAGTTTTCTGAGCAAAAAATAAATAAAAACTAATCTCTTTTCCCCTCCTTCCCTTACGCTGGCTCTTCTCTTCAGCTCTGAGAGAGAAATCAATTAGTAGGAAACTGAGTCAAAATAAGAAAGACTTGATGTAACAGCTTTTGGAGAAATCCTTGTATTTTGAAGAACAAACAACACAAGTGAAATCACTGATATCATCAGTTTGGGTATCTCATGGGAGCTGTATTTCTGGACAGGGCCCTTATTGTGCATGTTGCACAAAGACAGTGCTTCAGACAGCTCTGAAGACGAGGATAATTTTTCCCCTCTGTATTTTGTTTCTGAATTATACCATCTAAATGAGCTTTCTTTTTCTCTATTTCTCGTTTAGTAACACTCACACCGCTACAACCACAGGAGCAAACCAAATACCATGCCCACCATAATTAGCAAGCTGCCAGATTATTAGGCTTTACTGGTCTAGTGAATTGTTAGTATTTTCATAAAAGAAAACCATAACATCATAATTATAAAATAATGCAAAACTCACCCTACTGAAACTGCACCATTATGATTTTCACTTGTTTTCTTTATTAGCTATGGGGATTCAAATTTCCAAATACCTTTGGGCATTTAACATACACACTATATGCACAAATAGATTCAACCTGACATGAGTACTATTTTACATAAAATGGGAGAACACAAATAACGCCTTATTTTATTTTATTTTTAATTTGGGCAATTTATTTTGTATGTCACACCTACAAAACTTCCCAAAGTACCCCTAAGTACACTAATATGCCCAGTACTAAATTGTTTCCTAAAGAATATTTCAGGATTCTGAATTTCCCACTAGTTCCCCCTGCTCCCAGTACCAGTATGCACACACTTCATAAAGACACACCCCCCCCCCCACACACTCACACACAAATCCCTTACTGGCAGATATCATTTTATTTTTTAAAAACAATTATATGGTATAATTTTTTAGATGAAAACTACTAGAGTTATAGCAGCAGATTTCAATAAACTTATTTTAAGAGAGAGGAGACAGTGGTAGCAATTTATGGGTAGTGGAATAGTCACTGTTATAATAATAATGAACATTGTTAAATTTTTTTCAAGCACTACTCTGTATCAAGCACCAGGCTAACTTTTCAAATAATTAGCCATTTTCCCCCTCATAATTCTAATTTATTATTATTTGCTTGGGTAGATGAGGAACTAGGCACAGAGATCTCAAGTTATTTCCTCAAAATCCGCTGCTGGCTTTGAACTGAGAGTTTGAATTGTTAACAACTATTTCTATATCATGTGTCATCCCAGGTGTCTTTTAGGTGATGGATCAGAAGTTAGAAGAAGGACCACAGCTCCATCAACTGACTCCAGAACACACAATTGGGCCATACAATAGCACTTGGTCTCCAGAGAGAAAAATCCAGTATGAATTTCCTTTTAATTTTTTATTGTTGCTATAGCTTTGTGGTGCCTATTATGTTCATCTTGGGGAAGTAGTATCTCCATTATTTTTACTCCCCCTTTCCCAACTTTGCCCCTTCCCCTGATCCTCTTCCCATCTCCACAAAATCTACATCCCTGCTTCCTCCCATCTCTCTTTTATTTTGCTCTTTATTTATATTTTCGGTTTCTTACATATACCCATGGTACCTATATCCTTCTGTGTCTGATTTATTCTGTTCTGCAGTGTGGTTTCGAGCTCCATCCATTTTCCTAAAAATGACACAAATTTATACTTCTTTATGGCTGAGTAGTACTCCAACGTGTTTATCTACCACATTTTCTTTATCCATACATCTGTTGATGCGCATATATGCCACTTCAGTGAATTAGCTCTTATGAACTGTGCTATTATAAACGTGGGTGTAGAGGCTGGGGATTTAGCTCAGTGGTTAGAGTGCTCACCTTGCAAGCACAAGGCCTTGAGTTCAATTCCTGGCACCTAAAGAAAAACAACCAAAAAACCCCCCAAAAACAAACAAAACAAAACAACAACGATGACAAAAACGTGGGTGCATATATGTCACTGTAATATGTTGACTTTACTGCTTTTAGAAAGATATTCAAAAGACGAATAGTTGGGTCAAATCAAATTTCTCTTTTTTGTTTGTTTATTTTTTGAGGAATCTCTATACTACTTTCCATAGTGGACATGCAAGTGTACATTTACACCAACAGTGCAGAAGGCTTCCTTTTTCTTCACAACCTCACCAATATTTGTTGTTTTTTGAGCCCTTGATAATGGCAATTCTTACTGGGGTAAGATGGAATCTCAGCATTGTTTTGATTTGCATTTTTCTAACGTCCAAACATGCTATTATTTTCATGTACTTATTGGTCGTTTGTACTTCTTTTTTTGATAAATGTCTCCTTATTTTAAATGTCCATGTTTTGATTTGATCTTTTATTTTGAGAGATCTAATTGTTTTTAATTTTTATATATAGTAGAAATTAGTCCTCCCTCTTTCTGAGAGATAGCTGGCAAATTTTTCCCATTCTGTAGGTTGTCTTTTCACTGTCAGTTGCTTCCTTTGCTATGAATGAACTTTTTAATTTGATCTAATCCCTTTTGTTGCTTCTTACTATTATTTCTTGTGCATTTGGGTTTCTGTTCAGAAAATCTTCACCTATGCCTACGGCTTTAAGTGTTTTAGCTGTTTTATTTTCCAAAGATTCAGCGTTGCCATCTTTATAGCTAGGTCTGTGACCTATTTTGATTTGATTTTAGTATAGGTCTGGATTCATTCTGCTGCATGTGAATGAACAGTTTTCCAAGTACCATTTGTTAAAGAGACTGTTTTATGCTCCAGCGTATGTCAAAAAATCAGATGGCTAAAGGTAAATGGGGTTATTTTGCTTCTCCTACTCTATTTCCCTGACCAACATATCTATTTTTGTGTTAGTCCACGCTGTTTTCATTACTGTAGCTTTGTAGTATAACTTGAAAGCTGATTTGTAATGCTTCCCTTTGCTCCTGTTGCTCAGTATCATTTTGGCTATTCCAGTATTTTCTGGTTCCATATAATTTTTAGGGTTCTTTCTTTTACTAGTTCTGTGATAAATGCTGTTGATATTTTTAACAGAATTGCATTTAATCTGTATGTTATTTTTGTAATATGGCCATTTTGCCAATACCAAATATGAGTTTCCTCACCATCCTGAGTAATAAGCAAGGATGGATTCCAAAGCACAAGAATCCCAGAGTAAGTGACTATTTTCAGGTTGGAATTGGACAAAAGAAAAGGTTCTGGCATCTGTACTGGACTTTTGTCTGTTCCTGCCTCAGAACTCATAAGACTATGCGAAATTTTCTCATCCTTGACACAGCCTGAGCAACTGGAAATTGTTTAGAATAACTGCTTGCTGCTCAGGAAGCAATGAAAAGACAAATCATGTAAAATGTATGAGGAAAAAAGAAAAGCTGAATATTGGAGTCAGTATGGTGAAGAGAGAAAGTAATAAGCAGAATGTTTTACAATTAAATTGCAGCCCAGGAATTGTCCTTTCCCCCTCAGAAGACTCACTTTCTACATCTTTAAAATGGATGTAGGGAAAGATGGAGAGTAATCCAATGTCATTTTGTTTAATTTCCAGCACTAAAGTTCTACTGTCAAGTTTTTTTTTATGTTTTCATAATTTCTGAAAAAAATTAATTTTTCATATTTAGTCCAAAGTAGACATAAAATACATCACTATGTACTTGTAGGTATGAAAATCTAAGTTTTACCACATTTTTCAAGTTGAGTGATAATTTAATTGTCCGTTTTCAAAAGAGTTTTCACTAAGACTTGACTTTTGCCATGCAAACAGCTGCAAGACTTTCTGTAGTGATAGAGGCACTTAGAAGTAAATCCTGCCGCTTCAAGTACAAAGTCACGCTTTAAAACACATATCAGTGTAATAATCAAAAGAAGTCTTGTGGTTTGGGCATTTGATTTGTTTTTTTGTTTTGAAGTGCTGGGTGTTGAACTCAGGGCTTTCACACTCTAATACAGCCCCAGACCTTTTTAAATTTTTTATTTTGAGGCAGTTAAATTTTTGAATTACATTTTCCCTACCTTGTTACCTAGGATTTCCGTCTTATAAGATGAGCAAACACTATAATCAGTTTTCCTGAGGCTTGAAATTATCAGCTCTCCAATTTGAGTTCAGATGACACTTTCCTTCCAAATCCTTGTTTCAGTTATTTGTTGTGAAAAATTACTTTTGGAGGCTGAAATTTCTTATTGCTTTTTTTTTTTTTGCCCCAAAGTGAATTATTTTAAGGAATTGAACTGAAACATGTACAGATAACATTTTTATCCCTACCAAATGTCCTTCTAAGTAAAGAGAACGCTCTTCCATTTCTTTTATGCTATATAGGTGAGAAAAGTAAAATGTGTGATTATTACGCATTTATTATTTTCATTAAAAAGGGATTTCCTTTTTCCGCTTTAGTTTGCTATGAGTTTCTCTTTTCCTAGTGTAAAGACCTTTTGAAAGTAGCCCAGCACACGATTTGCTGTCTGTGAGAGGAAGCGAGAATACTCTTCCTGCATGCTGTGCAGTTTTGGAGATAAAGTGGTTACATAAAAACTGCATTGCCAAGTTTAATATGTATTTTTTCGTAATTAAAAATGAGAAGTGGTTACTGTCAAACTCCAATTTGGATTTTCTATATTATTTATACAGAATATGCTCACGGTATACTGAATAGAAATTACACATAACTATGACCTTGTACTACATTTTAAAACGCTTCCCAATTCTTCAGGAATCATATATAGTTACCTTTATATAAAAGAGTAAATTTGATCCCCAGCACCAAAAAAAAAAAAAGTAAATGACTTCTTTTTGTTTAGTTGCAAGAGAAAAATAAAATTAATACCAAGAAAATATTCACACTTTCTTGAAGACAAGATAGAGAAAAAAATCATAACCGAAAAATTATTTTTATTATATACTATTACAATTGTGAACTGAGTATGTATTTTTCCAATTATAATCACAAAATGCAAGTTATCTAATGAACCTGCTATACTTAAGTAAAATTCAGAATCACAGAAATTGAGACCGTCAAAGCCGGAAGGAACATCCAACTCAAAATCTTGATAGTATTCGTGAGGAAATTGAGTTTTAATTTGATTAGACAAATTGTTCCAGAGTCCACTTACAGTTTTACAATTATGTTCCAACCGTGAATGTGCTTGTTTATGTTGCAAGTTTGCTGTAAAAGGAGATGCATGTTTCATAATACATTCACTCTGTCTGAACTTGAGGTCAACATATTTATAGTTAGGTGAATTCATCTATTCTTAATTGAAATAATTTTACTGATATTTCCTTCTCCCTTAGAGCTCCCTACAAAATTCATTCATCTAGTACTTACTAAACATTTTCTATGTACCAGTCAGTGTTCTGGACAACAGAAATAAACAAAACTCACATTGCTCATTATATGATGGCATATAAATGGATATCATCTGAATTACTGATTTGTATTTTTTGGGAAAATTTTTAATTTTCACGATTAGACTCAAACTCCTCAGTACAAAATGTAATGGATCATAGTCAACAATAAGTACACCGATATTATGGTGGGTTTTATTTCTTTTCTTTTTTAGTGTCATTGGGAATTGAACCCTGGGCCTTCATGCAGAGCTACATCACCAGCCCTATTTACTTCTTATTTGAGACAGAGTCTGCTAAGTCACTGAGTTGCCCAGGTTGGACTCAAACTTGTGATCCTACTGCTTCAGCCTCCCAGATCATTGGGATTACAGTCATGTGCTGTGGTGTCTGGCTACAGATATGTTTTTTAAAGATAAAAATGCAACTTAATTTTTAAATTGTAGACAAAACTTTTACATTACTCTGATTTCCTCAGTAATTTGGACTGATTTTATTAACTAAAATGTATCCTTAAAAATAACTAGATAATGATGTTATACACAATTCTAATGAGAATTTCTATAGAGATTTACAATATTTGTCAATGGCTTGCAAATGCACTTTAAATATGGACGGTGATGGGTGATAACCATTATATTCTATGTTTAGATATCTAGGAATTTGAGTCTATGTTGATATCTGTTATCTATATCAATTCTATTTAATTGATGTCTGGCTAAATATATGTATCTATTTTATATTCTTCATTATGTGTTTGCTTAATTGTGTGGTATGTACTTCTGGTTTTTGTTCTGCAAGATTACAAAAAAGAGTGGCATGATGAGAATGTGAAGAGTCAAGGAAACTCAGAAAATACTTCTGAAACTGTCAGGTACAGAAGCAACAAGTGTAGATGCTACTGTACACAGTTGCAAAGGAAACAAATGATTCAGAGATGGACAGAAGCAGAGGTGTGGTAAACCTTGCAGAAATGGTGAATCCTAAGCTGATCGTTGAGGATGTATAAGAATCCATCAGAAATGGAAAAGGAGAAGAGATATTCAAGGCAGAAAGAAAACAATGAATTTAGATTAGGAGGTCCAGAAGAACAAGGAATAATCTAGGCATGGAGAGGGATTAATAATATCTGAGAGTTGGCTTGGGTACATGAAGTGGTTGTTGAGGCTAGAGATACAAGGAGAGAAGACATAATGAATGCCTTTATATATCTTGCGGAGAAACTTGATTTTTAAGCTTCACCTTTAATTGGCAAGGGTACAAACTATCACAAATCAAGAAGATGGAGAACCGAGGCTTATTGAAAAGAATAACACTTGAATATGAAAGTTAGAATTACTAAACCCTGGACGCTGGCTGCAAATCGTCAACATACCTTCCCACATATTCTTTCCAATGGTATTTTTTGAGCCAAAGACAAGGGGAAAAGAAAAACAGAATTAAACAAAACTACACTGTACTCTGAATTAAACTGACTTAATCTAATTGGTGTAACCTGGGAAGATTCTCACTAGTTACAGGGAATAATAGAACACAACTGAAAAATGTAATTTATAGCCTGAGCCTAAATTCTTCAATAGAGAGGATCAATACTCGGGAATTCTATGTGATTATTTAAAAACAATGTATACTAATGCTGGATGCTAATGTATACATTAGTACTAAGAAAAACTAATCAAAATTTTAAAGTAGTTGAAAATACATAGAGAATGATCCTGATTTTATACACACATTGATGAATGGGAATGACTGTGTATATATATACATATATATGTATATATATCTGAGTATATCTATAAAAACCAAAGAAAGGTGCAAAGGGATAATAAACAAACTGATAATATTAGTAATTTGTATAGAGAAGATTTATTTAGAAAATTTGTATTACTTTAGTGGTTACAACAAGCATATATTTTTTAAAATATCTAAAATAGATAAATTATAAAAGCACAAGAAAAATGTAATTGAAGCTAATTCAGACAATAAAATTGAAATGTAGGAGATGTAGTCGATGAACTACCATTTAAGTGGTTTATAAGTTTGAATATGTTCCTTATAGAATAAATAGCTTAGATTAATTAAATGTTCAATTTTGAAAGGAAAAAGTCATCAAAAAGTCACAATATTTAAAGGATACATTCATAAATTATGATGTAGGCAATTGCAATAAGCAGACTACTCGTTTTTAAAACATTCCGTACATAAAATTTTGGCAAGTAAAATAATGACAAAACATTGAGAAATACAATTCAAAACAAAAGTGAACAAAACTACAGAGGTTTTAAAAACTGTAGATACAAAATACATTCTATAAACTTAAAAATATTTAGAGAAAATAAAATGACATAATTAGACAAAACCTGAACCAACTAATTAGTGTGGAAGAAACTGAAAAATATATCAACATTCCAAGAAAGTTTTCAGTAAAGATGAAATATTGTTTTTCTGTTACTATGAATTGCATGCTAAATAAACTGCTCAGTCTTATAAAAAAAAGCAATTTGTTTTTGCACAGAACAAAATTAGACTTGCAATTATTAACAAAGGTAATAGACGTGCATGAACACGTGTACATACACACATACATACATACACATACATAAATTATCTTTCTACAGTAGCCCAATTTTAATTAAATTCAAATGAGAATACTTGATTTCATGAAAACAAATTCATTCATTACGCATCTCTGGAGAAAATAATAGGGCTATTTCAAGAATGAATGGATAGGGGCTGGGGATTTAGCTCACTGGTCAGAGTGTCTGCCTGGCAAGCACAAGGCCCTGAGTTCAATCCCCAGCACAAAAAAAAAAAAAAAAAAAAAAAAAAAAAAAAAAAAAAAAAAAAAAAAAAAAAAAAAAAAAAAAGAAGGAAAGAAAGAAAGAATGGATAGCTTAATTTAAAGAATTCAATAAATATTATATAAGGACACTCTCATATCGTGAAAAGCAGTATCTTGAGTTAGCAGCAATCAACTTTTTAAAGGAGTGGGAGGCAACGAGTAAAAGTGTGCAAATGTAGTCCTGGGGGCTCCCTTCCGCTTGCTAGGAAACAAAACTGGCTGAGACCTACATTCCTCCTCTTCAAGAGGAGCAGATACTCCGTCGCTCAGCTCCTTTGCTCGGCTTCTCCAACAACGGATGACTTCCTCTTACTGAGAGGTGCCTATACACTTGGATTGTGTCTCCACATTTCCAAGGCAAGGCATCTGCTTTGGAACCCTGATGTGCTGGTATCGCAGCATTCCTTTCCCATGTTGATATGTTTGTTCTGATACTGGCACCCTAACAAGGAAGAGCAAGAAAAAGTAGTGTCTGCCCGTTTTATCCTGGCATGGTTCCTTATGGAAAAGTAAAAAGATCAAGATATTCCTGCCTTCTTTTGCATTTTACCCTGACCCCTCATCCAGGACATGGCAAGTATCTAGAATCCTCGCCACTATAATCCAAAATGAGAAAACAAAGAACGTACGGTAATACGCTCTTTCCCACGTGAAAAGAAGAGAAACAGGAGGAGCAGGGAAGGTTGGGGGCTGGACACGTTAGTTCCAGTCTTCCGAGTAGCAGATAGGATTTGATGTACAAGAGACTTAGTGGGGGAAATAGCCACAAAGGAAAAAACGGGAAAGAACCCAAGGGGGCTGGCTGAGTCATCACATTGTGATGCAAATCTAACCCCAGTGGTGGAGAGAAAAGAAGACCCACGTGGGCAAAAAATTCATTGTTCTGTGGTGTGGTTCTAGGACGATTTCAATAAAGCTGATGGGAAGTTCTTGATGCAAACGGGCTGGAAAAGGAGCCCTGCGTTTCTCAGAATGGGTTTGTCTTCGGACAGCAGACAATCTCCTGGGAAGTGTGACCTCCATGCCAACGCTGTGATGGATTTCAGAGGGCAGTGGGCGGGGACCTCTGTCAGTTACGCTTCCTGCGGACAGAGCTCAGAAAGTTTCATTCTCATGGCTGCCACCACACAGTTTTCATACAAGAGGAAACCATGAAAATTTGTAGCTAACATAAAGATATGCTCGGAAACACCAAGAAGATCAACTGCAGAACATCTATTATTTAGGAGACAGTTTAAAATTCATCTACAGCCTGGTGATGTTCAGGAATGAAGATGAAATTGCTTTGCAGGTGAGAACACTATTGCTGTAGGGTGTGGTGCAGCAAAGACTTTATTTATTCATGATTACATATTTTCCGGAATAAGAATAGTAAACCAATCACCACATATAAGCCCTCAAATTCTCATGACCCTGTCCAGTTTCATTTGCTAACTCGAAAGACAGAAAGAATGTAATTTAATAGATTATTTCATAGAAGTTTTATAATGGCAGAATAGGAAACCCAGCTGTATATATCTGAGAAAGAAAAAGGTACATTAATATGCCCTGACGTATGCCCTGAAATTGTTATTTAACAAATCAGTCATTTTGAAGAATTTGTGCTGAAACGGTAAGATTTTCAAAATGTGTGAAATTTAGCAATATATAAATCAGTTTCTGAAATGTGGTTCTGATTACACATACATGCACACATACAGAAACGAAAATGCAAAATAACAAACATAAACACTCCTGCATAATTTTTGTGGGTTGATTTTAGGAATGATTTGATGTTTATCATTTACGCTTTTTAGTTCTTTTCGCGTTTCCCATTATGCATGAAGAAAAAGTCAGAAAATTGTTTTGTAAAATAACAGCAAAGTGTCCAAATACTATAGCAGAAATGTGAGCATAATTGATGGTATTTGTCACGTATTTCTGGTATCCCTTTCAAGCACATGGTAGGAATGTACTTCCTGGTGGCCTCACGGATACATGAGGCTGTGTCACTAGATCGAAACAGCGAGCTGAAAGCAAAAGCATGGTGTGTTGCTTCCAGGGTGGGACAGTTAATTGCTGAGGTAAATATTACCTTTTCTCTCTTCCATGATGACCAGAAGTGTTGAAAGTGTGGCTGCTTCAACAGGTTGAATAACTGGGAAGGTACCGTCAAGAGCAAAGCCCCTCCGACAATGTGTGATTGATGTGTACCAAGTGCAAAATGAACCTGTGTTCCTTTCAGCACCAGGATATGCAAGTTGTAGTTTCTATAACATAATCTAGTCTTTTATGGCTGATATAAAATTGATTACAGAAAAGGGGTACTGCTATAATCAAACCTCAAATCTGAGGAATTAGCTACAAGACTAGATATCACACAGGGAGAACTCTGTTACAGGAGCCAAAGTAAAACTTCCGTGGTAAATGACTTTAGTGTAATTACGAGAAACCATCTGACAAATACCGAAATAAGACACATTCTACCAAACGTCTGATCTATACTCTTGAACAGGGTCAAGGTTGTGAAATACAAAGAAAGAATAAAATACAGTCACAGATTAGAGGAAGCTAAAAAAAGATGTAACAACTAATACAATGTTGGGTTCTGGGAGAGAAAATGTATTAATGGGAATCCTTATGACATTTAAATTGTTATGTAATCTAGTTATTATTGTTAATTTCCTGTTTTTTTTAAATTATACTATTGCTATATAAGATGTTAATATTAGGGGAATGTGAATGAAAAGGAATATGAGAGCAGCTTTGTGCTATTTTTACAATGTTTTTGTAAGTTGAAATTTTCATGTATACATTTGTGTGAAAATGGAATAAACTGAAACAGAATGAAAAGAAACTAAAAATTCGCAACATTTTCTTTTGTAATTACTTGAGACATAAAGTAATATATAGGCTTCCAAACATTTCATATTTTGGATTTAAATTTGGAAATCAACATAAATTGCTTATTAAAAATATGTTTACCTCATAATATATAAGAGAAACCAAAGTAAATTACTAAATATCATGCATCATTTGGACTACATTATTTCATTTCATAATAAGTAGATGACTTTTCACTTTTGCGAGTTAGTAGACAATATTGACAGAATTGCAAAAAGTAGATCATTGGCCATGTCCAGGTGGGCAAAGAAATTTAGTTATTAGAAAAACAGGCCAATTGCACCACAAAAACACATCTGCCTACTTAATTAATTACTGCTACATTATAAAGATAACCTTCAAATTTCTTCTAGCCCTACTGTCATGGCAAAGTTTCACTATGACACAGTCTGTCAACTGAAAGGGTTGAAATTTTAGCAAGTATTTCTTGATAATTGTCATATTTGTCCATTTTACATGTTCTATAAATGAGAATGTCATGAAAAAACTTAAATCATTGCGATATTATTGTCTGATTGCTGAAAATTGTATTTCAACATAAGATGCTATCTATAATTAATTCAATTTAATTCAGCCAGCTGTTGTATTTTAAGAGCAATTTGCTTCCTTCAGCTCATCTTTTCGTTGCCTTCTTTCCCTGTTTCTGAAAGAAAGCATCATTCGGTCTGCAGGAAACGTTCTTGAACATCAAATATTTAAGCCCATGGAGCCACGGTGTTCAAATCATATCCATATTAGACTTCTGCAAAGGACAGAGGATTTCAGTCATGGGGTGGTTTTCTATAGGATTGATAAACAACGCAATTTTAAACAATTAGGCAAGATTTGAAATTTGTGAGGGGTGCATAAAAATATTACCACATAAGTATACCTTTCCTTTTTACATCAAAATTTCTCCTGAAAAATGCTGTGAAGATACTATTTTTAAAATAGTAATAAAAATAGCAAAGAAAAGTAAAAGCCCATGTATGCTATTCTCCTGTTTAATAATAACGACATACAAATAAATGAGACATGGTAGACCTGTGGCATATTCTATAGCATAACAACGTTAAGAGCATGAGAATAAATTTTAAATATTCACAAAACTTCCCCCTTAGCGCTATGGCTTTGTCCTGACATTTTATTTACTTCTTTCTACATTGCGCAGAATGTAGCTTATTAGTACTCTCTGTATAGTAGATACACAATTAGCCTTTGCTCAACTGACTTAAGTGAATTTTTGTTTAAAATTTGGTAATTACGTATGAAACTTCTCTTCTATGAGAATTTGATGTAACTCTTTAAGTCACATCATGGAATGTTCTAATAACAAAACATTTCCCTAGGAATAGCATTTTAAGGAAGTGATTGGACTTTATCAGAGATTAAGTACAACACTTTTTTATTCTGTACAAGAAGGATCTTGAAAAGGTAATATTATCTTCTCTCACTGTTCAGCTTCACATACAAATGTTTAGATACAATTTAGTTCCTAACAAGTTTTCTCAAAACACAAAACTACATTTTTATTAACTGTACTCCAAGGACTGTTTTCCATCAGGGATTTCGAGCTTTTAATTTTAGCTCGGTTTGTACATCAGCACCTTGGAATTATAACCTGAGCTCTGAAGGCCCTTTCAATACAAAGCAAATGAGGAGTAATAATCCCACCGATCTCTACTTCACGGTGAGATCTGGACATGGTAGTTGTACATTGCGATCAATCAACACAAATTCTTTCTGTATTTCGTGTGGGGGACATTGTGACGTGCTGAGAAGGTGAGGTATGGAAAGGGTATAATTTTTACTTTTAAGAAATTTCTGACATCTACTTGAGGAGGCAGGAAGCTAGAATATTGTTCCTACATATCAAAGTAAGATTATGGAAACTATTGTGAGCTGAACAATTGTGGATGGCTAAGGTGTATTTTTCCTTAATGTTGGTATACAAAATATGTATTTATCTTATTATTCCCAATATCATGCCATACCCCTCTTGCTGGATTACAAACTTTGTGAAGGAGCATATTGGGGGGCACTTTCTTTGTCCCTGATTCATGTGGTTGTTTCTATAAAGGGCTTTTTAGAATAGAAAGAGTAGTTGAGAAATACACTGAGCCATCTTTGAAATTTTCTGTTGCAGCATGATTTTCTTTTTAGTTAACCTCCTCTGACCTTTGCTGTTTCCTTAAACTCTAGAGGGGTATGGTATCCTTAGGGGAAAAAAGTCCCGAGAGGCAGAGATGAAATAAAATAATGAATTGCAATTATGATATCTGCCAATAGTTGGTAAAAGAGTGGATTTGACCACTCTGAAAATTTTGAAGGATCTAAAACCCTTCCGGTGATAAAGAGTAAAAATCAATCTCTCTCTCTCTCTCTCTCCCTCTCTCTCTCTCTCTCATTTGTTTTGCTTTCTATAAAAAGCCACTTCTGAAGGATTTGATCCTGGTGAATGAGGAAAGATAAGATGCAAGGTTATACGAAGAGGAAGAAGAAGAGGAAGAACTTGCAGAAGTGGATCCTGTGTGCGCTGAAAAATGATTCCAAGGGAAAAAAATGAAGTTTACCCTGTCCTTTGGATGCCTTATTTAATGACACTGATTGTTTTGTACGAGATCCTCTAATAGATTTTTTTCTGTTACACTTTTGTAGACACTGTAAACACAAGAAAGGAGTACCACAGAATGTTAGGTCTGGTAAAGCCTGAAAATTTAAATGTAGGCAGATTCCTCTCCTTCCTTCCTCCCTTCCTTCTTTCCTTCCTTCCTTCCTTCTTCCTTCCTCTTTCTTTCTTTCTTTCTTTCTTTCTTTCTTTCTTTCTTTCTTTCTTTTCTTTGTATTCTTCTTATAATATCACTTTCTGCTGAAAGAGACTATAATGATAAATGTGATTTCAACAATAAAGACATTTGTTATCTCACATAACAAGTGTGGAGACAAGCTGGTTCAGCAGCTCAGTGATGTCAAGGGTCACCCTGTATTTTCTATCTTTCTTTTCTATTGTTCTCACCACATCAGAGTGCTCCTCACTCACATTTTCTAGGTAGCTACTGCAGTTCTCAGTTCCGCATGCGCATTCAGCTATATCCAACAAAGCATTTGCTATTTTAAGCCTAAAGTGTGGAAAGCAATTTCTGCCAGCAAGTAATTAGGTGGTAGGGAGCTGTTGGCTGGGAAACTAACGCTATCTGCTATACTTCTTAAGATTTAAAATATTTTAAGTTATTATAACACCGAGTTTGTTATAGCTGTATCCTATTGGTTGTGATATATAGTGTTTGCTTACGAGCTTTTGTTAGATATTGTGACTTCCAATTTTTGTTTTGTTACTGGTACAGTTGAAAGTATTTGAAAATTATGTGCAAGTGTGTCTAGTTTCTAAGTCAGAGTGTACTTTTTTCTTTTTTTATTAAAAAATTTTATTACATCATGAAAAGATAATGTGGTGTGCTTATTTTTAATATTTGGTAACCTATTGGGGATGCTCATTGATGTATTTGAGCAAATATACAGTCAGTTTTGTAAAATTGTCACGTGGGACAATTTCAAATAAGATATGTTATCTGATTTTAGGATATAGAGTTGTTATACTTCTATTGGGGCTCTTCAAATGTGTATATATTTCATTGGACAGGTAATCATAGATATCAGTTAAAGAAACTCAGTATCGTTTCATTCTTTTATTTCTTTCTATTCTAGCTGATAGAATTTTATCTTCTTTTGATGTATTTTCTTTCTTTTAGGTTTTGAATTCTGCTATTTTCTCTTCTTTTATTCTCACTGCTCTTCTTTGAAATCTTGCATCTATCTCTTAAGTATCAGAGAAGCAGTATTTTCTCTAATATCTCTGATTTAATGCAGGTTTTAAAGCAACGTTCTTTTATTGAGCATGTGACTTTGTTCTAATATCGTTTTCCAATTTTGTTTTTAATGATTCAACCTTCTTGTTTGAGTACTTTCCACTTGTCCTATCATGGTTATGTTGAAATTCATCTTTGAATGAGCTAATACATTTTTGGTCAAATTATCAAGAATGTTTCTGTTATATGGAACAGAAAAGTCTCTAATTATTTTAGGAAGAGTTTTAAAACAAATTGGAAGATGTCAAAGAATAACCTGTCGAGCATTATTCCATGATAGTGCAGAACTGACCCAGCAGGGGAGTTGCTATCTCTTACTTTATGAATTCAAAAACAATACCATTTTAGCCTCAATCCATTGGTCCCTAAGTGGTCCTTGTTCTTGCCTCCAGAGCCCCGCCATCACCTAATGCTGAAAACCAGCACACAAAATGATGGCCCGCCTTCTGTGTCTTGGAACTCTGGAAACTAAACACTAACACTGAGTGTTTTGTAGGAGTGTGGCATAGCATAACCTTACTTAATAGCAGAAAAATAGAAACAGCTCCTCATTTCAAAATTTATATGACCACCTCTAATGCACAGAATATACTGAAACTTTGGGTTCCTAGCCAGAAAATAGGGGTTTTTCTTTTACCTTTCCAGACTTTGAATTCCCAAAAACTATCTAAAGTGGTTCCAAAATGAGTATTGAGTGCTCAACCAAGATTTCATTAAATATTGTGAGGACAAAGGACCCAGGTGATGAGTTGAAGAAGCAAATATCTTAGATTTAGATGTGCAGAATTAAAATTGTTTCTTTCTGGGACACTGGCTGCTCAGAGTATTTTCCACCTACCAATTGACATAAGGTGTGAATCTCAGTGAATCCAGCACTTCCGTGGTCCCTTACATGGTGAATTTGCTCCCACGACTCTTCAGCTAACCAAGACCAGCAACAGTAAGGGCTTTTTCCTCACATGTGCTTCTTCTATTATCAGCTATAATGAAACTCTACTTCTTCTCATAATATCATAGACATCTAGCCCTGTAATCATCACCCCCCACACACATACTTCTCTTGATAATCGCATGGGTTCTGTCAACAATTCTCTAGCCTGCTCGTAGTCCATGGCGTTATGGTTCAGTGGATGGATAGTACATAGATGCCTGGTAAATGAAAAGCCATGCAACTTCTTTGAGGCTTTTATCTGATTTGGTACAACTTTTACTTTACTTCATTGGAGACTTGGGAATTTTTTTCTTATTTTATCAAGTTTACATTTTCTTTACTTTTTCATGATTTTTATCCTCTATAGCTTCAGGGAATAAATTCAGTTTATTTTATACATCTATTCCCAATATGATTAAATAATCAAAGAAGCTCATTATAGACAATGAATTGTGAAAAAAGTTTTTTAAAAGTCCCGAATTTTTAAAAATTGTCAAGAAATACGTGGCTGAGAAGGTTGAAATATGACTTAGAAACCCATGAAAGTCAATGAATTCCAAACCTCTTTATATCACAGTTTGGGAAACTTACAGAAATACATTTGTTTTTAACTACCCCTTGTCAAAAGTGATTTCAGGACAGGAGAAACCTCAAATTTGACTCATGGAGAAACAATACTCTTAGGAGCAAAAAAATATTTCTAATAAATGTATCAAGTTGGACATTTGAGTCAGAATTAGTTGAGTTTCTAGATACAAAAGCAGCATGGAGTTGGGCAGAGTGATGCATACCTGTAATCTCAGCAAGCTGGGACACTGAAGCGGGAACGCTGGAAGGGTGAAGGCCCTGGGGTTCTTTCCCCAGTACTGCAAGCAACCAATCAAAACAACAACAACTAAAACAAAAACAAACTGGTTCTAGCAAGTACTTATATTTTCTTTCAGTAAAATTGGTTCAATTCTGGAAGATTCCAATGGCTAGAGTCTCATAAACGTCAGTTGCTCATTTATAATGTGGTCCTTCGTAGAGGAACAATAGATGAAAAACAGCTGGTGTGATCTAAAGTCTTTTCAATTTCTTTCAACAAATCTGTCTGTATCCGTGCATGCTATTCATAGTGATATCAATTTCTTCAAATATATTTTAACCAAAAATAGAAAATAAAGTAATAAACAAAGGGGTACTGGAAAGAACAGAAGCAGCTATTATGAGCCTAGAATGCTTCCAAAAAGATAATTTTTCAACCATGTATTTTCTTAATACCTGGAATAGTCACAAAGGAACAATTAAGAAAGCCATATCTGATCTTAAAATTAGAGCATATCCATGTTTATTTTTGATTATGTGAGCAAGGGTGGCCACAAAGAAATTAGAATGAAACATATATAGGCAAGCTTGATAAGATGGACACTTAATAGGAATGCTCTAGATAGAGATTTTAGCTTAGTTCAGAAGATACTCAGAAACTGATTTCCCTCAACACTGCACGTAAGTGTTAAACTCTCCCACGCTAGTCAATTAGAGTGCTCATTCACCGACTCTTTTCAGCCTATGGGCAGTGAAGGTGGAATTAAAGAGCAATCACCTTATAAAAAGAGCTTAATGTAGTTTACAACTCTTATTTATATCATCTTCTTAAATGCTGAAATGCTTCATTCAATAGAGTATAGCATAGACTATTTTTATAAGTCTTGCTTATAAAACTGCAATCACTGTGCAATTAAAATACCACTGCAATTAAAGTGTGTGTAATGGAACATTCAGAAATGTACACATGACTTTCCTTTATAACCACCAAGGGAGACATTTTATATTCAAGTCTCCAAACTTATAAGATTCATTTGGCTAACAAGGGAACTTCCTTATTCACACAATAGCTTTCTCACACCCTCTCACATGCATACACACACACACACACACACACACACACACACACACACACATCTACCGCAGGGTATTACATGTTTGTAAACATCTGAATGAGAATTTCAGAAGGCTATATTTTCAAAGCATGAATTGCTATGTGAAGATAAAATTCATTTGGTGTTATTTTTAGATTATTCTATTATATTTCATTTTTCAGAAATGAGAAAGAGCAACATCACAACACCAGATATTATTCTAATTGCTTTATGTAAGTTGTCTTAATTTAGTTCTAAAACAGGCTAGCAAAGTAGTTCTCTTTTTTAGTTTCACAGGAGAAGAGATGTAGGCTCAAAGAGGCAAAGTCCCTTGCAGTTTTAGGGCTAGCATGCAAATCTAGGTTTATTTTATAACAAAACACTTCTCAAATATAAACTCCATTCACCCAGCATTATTTTTACTACACGTACATACCACTAATGTATTTTTGGTTGTTAGGTAGACCCCATGAGAAAAATTCCCTGGGCATTTTGGGTGTTTTACCTAAATATAGATAGACCCTCACTGATGCTCTACCTTCAAATCGTATTTTATTTTATTTTATTTTATTTTATTTTATTTTATTTTATTTTGAGGCCCTGAGGACCCAGGGCCTCATGTCTATTAAACAGTTTCCCTACCACTGAGCTATACTCCTAACCCTCAAATCCTATTTTAAAGAAAAGGTTATAGGGAATCCAGGAATTTGAGATGATTATCTCAAGTTCCCAACAAGTGAAAAGGCAGAGCCGAGTTTAGAAATGTAGAATGCCTAACAAGCAATTTGCTTTCTGCTGTTTGCAACTTGCCAAGAACTTTTGGCATAATGACTATTTAAGTACTGTAGACTCCAAATGTTAACCATGAATGTTTCAGTGTTAGTTTAATAAACCTGGATTAAGCAACTACCTAAATATCACATAAGTACTGAGGGCACAAATATTACTAGACATCATAGTTAATCCTTCACATGGTCTCATTTTTTTCTTCATACACTAATAGTAACTACTGAATAGTGTTATAAGGATTAAATAAATTAATTCATGTAGAATACTTCGAGTGATCTATGGGAGATAGATTTCTAGGTATCTAGAAATACCTAGACTGATATCACCAATCTAGCCTTCATACTCTCCGTCTGCTGCATGTATCACTGTCTATCGTCACTAGAGGGATGCACTTCTATTTCCTAAAGCCACTTACAAAGCAAAAATATCTGTAATCAAGAAGTTAAGGAAATGATATACTGCATTAAATAGAAAGTAGGATCACGTTTAAATTTTTTTTAACGATTTTTTTCTCTGATTCCTTTGATGACTGTAATAGACAGACCCTAAGACAGTCTCCATGATTACCATCCGTTTGTATTTTATGCTGTATATAATTCCTTCCCCTTGAATGTGGCCAGGACTTGTCACTTGCTACACACATACTATATGGCGGAGGTGAAAGGACTTAATTGGTCATAAGGGAGATTATCCAGGACAAGTCGGACTTGATCAGATGAGATTTCTTTAAGAAGGAACTAGGTCCTCCTTGAGAGGGCTTGATGAAGCATATACCGAATTAGCAAAGCCCTTGTGGTGAAGACCTGTGAGCAGACTCCAGGAATTGAGGTTGGCCCACAGCTGGCAGTCAGCAAAAACCAGGGCCCTCAGTCATAGAGATGCAAGGAAATTAATTCTGCAAACAACCTGCATGAGTTTAGAATGAAATTCTTCTCCAGTGATGCCTTCACATGAGGACATAGTCCCAGCAGCATCTTCACTGTAGTCTTGTGAGACCTCAAGTGGAGACTCAGATTCTGGACCCAGAGAAACTGTGAGATAAGAAATATGTGTTGTAGTAAGTTGCTATGTTGGTGATAATTTGTTACAAAGTACAGAAAACTAATATGAAATTATGCTTTATTTCATTTGTACCCCTTTAAAGCATATGGTATTGGGGCCTAGAAGGAAAGAATAAGGTATTTTAAATGGACAGGAAAGAAATAATACCTTTGTGGTTTATATGTTAATGAATAAAACTAAAGAGAAAACAATCCTTTTGTTTAGGTATGATTTCCTTGTAATTAATTTAAAATCGTCAAGCAAGTAATTTCTGTCTAAAGATTTCTCCATCATCAGCCAATTTCTTCCTCTGAAATGCTCACTTCTCCTATGGTTGACCACAGCGAAGAAATGGTTTCACATGTTATCAGCCTAACTATAACGTAGAATTCTCTGCCATGATTTAAAATATATGGTCTAATTTGAGTTTCATAACAATCTTATGCAGCAAGAACAAAGGAAATGTGAGATTCTTAAATTTGAAGGACATAGTTGTAAATCTAATGGGAGTGGTTATCTGTGGTCTTGAAAACATCGAAGGCCCACAGGAAGTGCTCAAGTGGGTCAGGATTACTTTTTTTCTGGTAAAGAAATTGTGGTTCCAAGAGAACAAATGGCTTGCCTAGCAGAGAATGTACACAGAAGTACAATAATTAAAACTCAGGCCATTTGTAACAGAGGCCAAGAGTTATTTTCGGTGATGGTATTTTACTTCTGAAAAGGAAACACATTTAGCTATTAACAGCTATTAACCTTTTTGCTCAAATTTGCATCTCCCCCTGGCAGAAAACCCTGAACGAAGAAGTACCAAGAGAGATAAAAGGAAATATCATGGGTACGGAGTGAGGTCCAGCCTGTAAAATGCCTGGAATAGCTGAGAAACCGTGGTATGATGGTGGATACCTCTGGGTAAATGTGACAAAGGGAATGCGGGTTGGTAAATAAATTTTTAAGCTTTTAAGAGAAATTTTGCTTATCTATTACTTTTTATATCATAGTACTTGAAAAAGGAAAAACTGTAATTTTCTTTTTGAAAATGAATTTCTAAAATCTTCGAAAAATAATTTTGCCTATCAATATTTTCTTATTTTAATGTAATCTCAAGTAATGATTCTTCATTTTAGTCAACAAGAATACTAGATTGCTTTAGAAACTTCACCATTAGATGCTGAAGAAAATTAAAAAGGTGGCTATCGGTAGTATTATCATGCTATCCTGAATACGAGATTATTTGGGTTCTGTCACCCTAAGGCTTCTTGTTCTTTTGCAGGGTAAATATATATTTTTCTAGGCCTTTCAATGCACAAAGGCATTGGTTGCTGAAGAAAAGCCAAGATTCCTAAGTCAGGAGTTTAATGGTATTGATGCTTACTAGTCAAAGACTACCTGGAAACACACATGGGTTTATTTTTTGCTGTAATAAAGAATCCTGAGAATTATTGTGGTGTTTCAACAACAAGAAGCTGTTCAGAGGAACTTAACATAGGGTTTGGCCTTGTGATACTTTTGGTGAACTTTAAAGGAAGAGAATATTTGATCCGGATTGGGTGTGGTTTGAGCAGAGGCAGTTTGGTAACTGGATATTTTAAAATTTTTATCCAAGAGCTGTGAGAAATGGAAGATTCTAAATGGTGAAGAAGCAGCAACCACTCTTGGAAGCTATGAGAGGGCAAGTCTGAACAATTTTGTGGTTTTCGCAGTGTTTTTGTTTTTATCTGACGTCAGTCTTTTGTGAATTTATATTCATGTTTATCAAGAGAAGATGATAGCTACCAGATGACAGCTGTTAGGGCTTTTCTTTCTTGACGGAGATCCAGGTTGTTAATTAATAGCTGTATTTCCTCCATTCTCCAAATCTGTTTAAGGTGAGGCTGACTGTGTCCTTTCCCTAAGAATAGACACTAGACTTTGGACTCATTGCTGTAATTTACGTACTGCTTGGTCCACAGCAATTGGATCAGAGACGAATACATCACTTGCGGTGGTCCGATGACAGCCAATATCCACAGGATTTTTGCTGAAACTGCATGGAAAGAGATGTGCTGTTTTAATTAGACCATTTAGACCTAGAGGTTTAAAAGAATTAAGATATGTTTGCTGCCTCTACACCAAGATATGTTTGCTGCCTCTAAGGCCCTAGTGTTTAGCAGTTGGTCTTCTTGCTAAACATAAAACTATGTTTTCTTAGACTGTTCATTTTCCTTGCTAAATTTGGATTATGTACTGTCCCATAATGGCTTATCTCTAGAACATACACTTAAGATAATTGGAAACTGTCCATTTGCTTTGCCCCGTATACACATTTTTCCTATTTCTTTTCTCCATAACTACCTGAGTGCCTGTAACACATAAAATCTCAGATAGCTGCCAGAAGGCAGACTCATCTTTCAGACCAACTCTCCTATTAGAAGGCAAAAAAAAAAAAAAAAAAAAAAAAAGGCTTTCTTGTTGTTGCCCCACTTTAGAAGTCATTACTTCTAAATCTTTCAAGAAGGCACTGCTGGGCATTTTTATCTCTATAAGGGAAAAGCTTTCTTAAGAAGTAAATAAACAGAAAAGCAGAGCCAAACATAGAGAAAAATCATCTTATGATATTGTTATTTGACCTTTGTGAATATTTTCTCCATTTTAAGTCAGAATCACTTATGAAATGCTGAGTTATGTGAGCTGATAAATTACTTCTTCATTTAAAGTATTTTGTGTGGGGTTTCTGTTATCTGCAACATGAATGCACTCCTCCAACTTTTTCACACAAATATTTTAAGGTACATGAACTATATATTCCAGACTTGAATTGGAGAGACTTTAATTAAAAAGGAAGAAGATTACAACAGGGAGAACACTCCGATCTCATAAATCTGAATTTCAAAATGAAGCAGAAAGCTTTTCCTTTCACAGTGTAAAGGAGACACAAGTAGAAAGAAATATAATGTTTTAAGAAAAATCTAGGTAAGCAAGTGGAAATAACTAGTGCGGTCTTACTGGGGAAGTGTCTAACTGTGGCCAGCTGATGCCTAAGAGAAGCCAATAAGATGGGCACATTCTACCTTTCAGCATTTACTAAGGCTCTACCATCAGAGCTCAGGGGCTTATGGGAGGGAAAGAAGCCTAAGTAAAATTTGGTCAAAATATAGTGGAGGGCAAGAAGTAGGCAACTGTGAACACTTGGTCAAGTATAATATAGTACTTTGGGATTCTAAGGATCCACCTGTGTCTTGGTCAGAAGGATAATGATGACGTCTTTATTTCTAATGCTTTAGACTTCAATTAAGAGATCTGGGGCTTAATCTCCAATGCTTTAAATTTAACAGATTCATCTGCTCCTATGGAGTACCCCATTTTAAGTGTTATCTTCTTTTTTTTAAAGACAAGATAAGATGGCTTAAATGCTGTTGCAATGAGCAATAGGAAACAAAGTCATCAGAAAAATCTATGAGGCTTTCTAGGGATGGAGAAGGAAAGGAAAACTTACTATCCCTGATTCGACCCGCACTGCGTCATCTCTATCGGCTCCCTACTGATAATATGAACTCAAGAGATTCACTCCTACCATTAGGGGGAAGATAGAATGGCTTACAACTTTCCCTTCTCCTTCTAACATCCCATATTTACAACCTCACATGACAGTATTCCCCCGTTCTGTTTCCCAGCTGCCATGAAGAGAGCAGGTTTACACAACCACACGCTTCACCCATTATGTTCCTGCCTTGGAGTCAGCTGGCCATAGTCTGAAAGCCCTGACGAAGAGCCAAATCGAACCTCTGCTCCTTTATCTTCTGGGTGTCAGCTTATTTCGGTCATGGCAACAAAGATCTGACTAATACAGGTGATTTTTCTGAGCTGTACATCACAAAGAGTTAAGGTTGATAACAATGTAGTTTCCTTTCAGACCTAGACTCATAGCAAGAATGTTTTAGGATGTGTTATTGTTCTCATTCACCAACCAAGAACTTTCTTAATTGCAAACTAATGAGAGACTTGTCAAATTATCTTTATTTCACTCTTAAATGCAGAACAGCATTTTTAAAATGTAACAGGGGAAGAAAATGTTCCTTCATGATAAGGAAAAAAACCATATCTGGCTCATTTTAAATAAGAGGTAAGAATTTTAGAAAAATTTAAACTCTATTATTTAGAGCCCCAAACACCAAAAGTACATTTAGCATGTATTCAGAATATTACCTACAGAAATATAAATTGTTTTATCAGATAGTGGAATGACTAAATATTTTTGTTTTAATAGGATAGAACTTAACCATTTTCATTTAGTGTAAGGAATATGTTAGTGATACCCAGATGAGAGCGAATTAATCTATGCTCACACCGCCATTCCATGATTCAAGCCAGAAGTTAAGACAAGTCTTTGCTAATGGATGGATTGTTTATTTTAGGATTTTCCACTGGGAAGAAGAGAAATTAGAATTTAATTAGAAGACTGTAGCCCAAACTGTGCATATTTTATACTGTGTATTTTGTAATTACCTCACCTACTTTTTAACACATTTTAATTAGTTAAAACTATAGAGTTATTTATACAAATACAAGTAAGACATGGAGGTAAAAAATTTCTTGCACCTTTACAGCTTCATTCAATAAAGCTGTGAAGTAAGTTAGAAAGGGATCCAATATATATTAGCTTCATACCTCTTAAAAGATGGGGCTAAACTTTTATATACTAAAGAAGTTAGATTGCGTGTAACGATCTATTTATGCTTCCCTCAGTGCATTAGCAAGATTTCACTCTGTGTTATCAAAAAGACAGCAAGTATCGGCAAGAATGTGGAGAATACAGCAATTTCATACACTGTTGGTAGGAATGCAAATTATTATAGTCATTATGAAACACAACGCAGAGGTTTCTCAAAAGAATTAATTTCTCAAAACTACTATACAATCAACTATCCCAACAATATGTATGTATACAAAAGAAACAAAATCAGTATGTTGAAGAGACAGCTATAATCCTGTGATTATTGTAGGACTACTCATAGCAGCTGAGAAATAGAGTCAACTGAAGTGTCCATCAACTGATGAATGAAGGAAGAAAATGTCATGTGTGTTATGTGTGTGTGTTGGAATGCTAAACAGCCATGAAAAAAGACAAAATCTTGTCACTTGCAACATCTTGCATAGAACTGGAAGATGCGATGTTACAAGAAATAAGCCAGGCACAGAAAGAAAATCATGATCACACTCATATGTAGAATCTGAAAAAGTTGATCTCAGAAGTTGAGAGTAGAATGGTGACAGGAGAGAGTAGGAGAGAGAGGTACGGGGAAATGTTGCTCGGTGGGTGCTCAGTTACAGGATGACTACAGATAAGAATAATGTAATGTGTAGTTCAAAAATCTAAAAGAAGAATTTTCGAAGTTTTCATGTTAAAAAAGTGATAAATGTTTCCAGAGGCAGACATGTTTAACATGATGTAAATATTACACAGTGTATACACCTATCAAAACATTGTTATCCAATTAATAAATGTGTGCAATTTTTATGTTTTTATGCAGTAGATAAAATCAGTTTAATTTAGAAATACATGCACAGTAGTTGTAACATGAAATGTTCTCTAAATACTAACTCTCTTCTCTTTCTCTTTCTCTCCTCAAGGCCTTTTGCTCTACCCCTTCTAACCCAATGAATGAATGTGGTCATGTGTTTGCTGCTGGGGTCCCTTCCAGTGGTGCCATTTCCAAAAATAATTTCCAATAAAAATTTTTAAAAACAAAATGTCACAAGACTTGGTATTTCATAACTTTTTAAATCACATGTCAGGAACCTCTTCAGTTCTGGAAGCCAAGATGTAGCAAAATAAGAATTTAAAATTGTCATTTAAAAGGCTGACAAAAATTGAGAGTTTTTTTTTTTTTAAATAGAATATGCTTTTGGCATTTTACAAATGATCTATGCGTCTTTCAACATGCTGTTGGGAACTCTCTGCTGATCAAAGGCAGTACATTGTCGTAGCTTTCACTTCGTGCACTCTCCTGGGCTGGTAGCAGGCTGACTAGCCATTTCATTGACCACTGGCCTCTCCCCAGGCCTAACTCACTTTGGTCTGGTGAGGGAGGATCTACTTCACTTGGGACAGAGAAGCTGCATGTGATCCTGGGATCTACACATTCCCCGAGGCTGAGGTGGCTACCTCTCTTCCTGGTAGGGCTCCTCTGGAGTACCTACCACACACGCTAAGCAGCTTTCTGACACAACAACTTCTATGCTGCAAATTACAAGACTCAGTTGGAATTACAGGTGGGCGGAATCAAGGGGCTGACGCCAAAACCATCAGGTCACCAAAACAGGTCATTGCTTCCTCAAAGCCGAGCAGGGTTCTCAAAGCATGGGCATATTGGCATAAGAATTCCTGGTCCCCAGCCTACCACCAGGTCGGTAGCCCAAAGCCCACCGGAACATTATCAGGCTGGCATGCTGGTGGTTGAAAGAGCATCTGGGGGCACCAACATGAGTGATGAAAGCAGCAGGGAGGTTCCCTGTGGCAAGAGCACAACGTCCTGACAGTACCCAGAAGGGGCCTGCGTGTGAGCAAGCAGATGGGCATGATGCTGGTTCCCCAGCAGGCAGGAATGGTGGTGGCCAGAAGAGCCTCACGGGTTCCCAGATTGTTTCTTTTGTTGTGCATAAATTTTTAAATTTGATGTGGTCCCATTTGTTGTATTATTTCCTGTGCTACTGCATATGACTTCAAGTATTTCCCCTGTTTTCTTCTAACACTTTCACGTCTTATACCTAGGTCTTTGGTCCATTTTGAATTGAATTTTGTGCAGGATGAGAGATAGGGATCTAGATTTAGACTTCTACATACGCATATCCAGTTTTCCTAGTATCATTTGTTAAAGAGGCTGTTTTCCCTTGTGTTATGGTTTATATCTAGATGTCCCCCCAAAGTCTCATGTGGTCATAAGTGGGGAGTTTCAAAGGTGGCTGGATTAGGGTGTGCAACAGTGTGATACTGGGATTAAGGGTGTGGATAAAGGAAGCCCCACTGTGGGTGTGGGTGGCACCAGCCAATAGGTTTAGGGTCTGGATGGAATATAAAGGGAGGGAAGGAAGCCAGGCTTTCTGTTGCTGCTGCTGCTGCTGCTGCTACTACTCATTTCCTTCTGCCTGCCCTGCCACGCCATGGACTGTTTCTCCTCTGTGGCACCCCTCTGCCATGCTGCCCCCTGCCTTGGAGCCAGCCAAATATCCACTGAAGCCTCTACAAACTGAGGTGAAATAAACCTTTCCTCCTTTAACTTTGTGTATTTTATATTTTGTCTCAGCAACGAGAAAAGTAACTAAGGCACCCAGTGTATATTTTTGGCTCCTTTTTTTGAGGATCATTTGACTATAGTTGGCAGTGGTAGAAGAAATCAATTAAATCTCTATCAGACAAGACAAAACGTGCATAACTTAGAAAGCTTAAAAACAATGACTAGGACCAGAATATGATAATCCAAAATGATAGGCTGTAGGATATTTGTTAATGTTGTATGCATTTAAACTGTACAAATTAGTTGACATTTTCATCATTTCACAAAGTTACCTTTTTTGTGGTAAAAGTACCTAAAATCTACTCTTCTTTTTGCAAACTTCCACCATAGAATATTATTATTTATAATCTTCATGCTGTACATTTTATCTCTAGACTTATCAAAGCCATACAACTGCAGCTTTGTAGACTCTGACCTATATTTCCCCATTTCCATGCTTCCGCCCCTGGTAACCACCTTTCTACAGTCTATGTAATCAATTTTTAAAAATGATTCCACATATACGTGAGATTGTACAGTAGCTTTCTTTTCCATCTGGTTTATTTCATATAGCAAAATACTGTCTAGTCTGAAATTGCAATATCTCCTTTTAAAAGTCTAAAAGTCTGAAAAATATTCGTGTGTGTGTGTGTGTGTGTGTGTGTGTGGTGTGACAACTTTCACTCAGTTTGTTCATTTATAAATAGACACAAGATATTTCTCTGTCTTGATTATTGTGCCGCAATAATACAGAAGTATCGATATCTCTTTAAAAATCAATTTCATTTCCTTTGTGTATAAATGTAGGACAGAGATTGCTGGAGTACATGATAGTTATACTTTTAATTTCTTTAGGAAACTGAATACTGCGTTCCACAATGGTCGCACAATTTACATTACCATCAATAATGTACAAGTTTACCCTTTTTTATACACCCGTGGCAGCACTTGTTAGGTCTTTAGTCCATTTTGAGTTTATTTTTGTGTATAGTATACAATAAGGGTCTAATTTCTTTCTTTCTTTTTTTTTTTTTTTTCATGTTAGGTGTTCAGCTTTCCTAAAATCATTTACTGAGAAGACTATTATTTTCTTATTTTGGATTCCCGGCACCCTTATTGCAAATTAGTTGACTATATGTGTGTGGATGTATTTCTGTGTTCTCTCTTTGGTTGCATTGGTCTTGCGTGTGCTTTTATGCCAGTACCATACTCGTTTGATTGCTATTAATTTATAATATAGTATAAAATCAGGAAGCATGATGCCTCCGATATTATTTTCCTTTTTTTTAAAATTAATTTTGGCCAGGTTTGGTAGTGCACATTCGTAATCCCAGAACTCTAGGAGGTTGAGACAGGAAGATTGCAAGTTTGAGCCCAGCCTCAGCAACTTGTCAACTTACAGAGACTTTGTCTCAAAATGAAAAATAAAAAATAAAAAAGACTGGAGATGTAGTTCAGTGTGAAGATCTCGGCCTCAATCCCCACCACCACACACAAAATATTAATTCTTAATATTCCTTATTCTGTGAAAATATAAAAGAGAGCCATTCTTATAATTCATACAACTTGAGTTTTATTTTAATCTTTAATTTTGATATATCAACTTTGTAATACATGCTTTTTATAAATATAAGTTGTTATATTACAAAGAGAGTTTCTTTCCTTTGGTTAGATTGCTTTGGTTACTTGGGAAGTTTGTGATTCCATAAAAATTTAAGAACCGTTTTTTTCTATTTCTGTGCAAAATATCATTAGAATTTTGATAGAGGTTGTGTTGAATCTCTGTATTTCTTTGAGTCATATGGACATTTTGTAATATTAATTTTTTCAATCCATGAACACAGGACATCATTTATTTTTGTCTTCTTCAATTCCTTTCATCAAAATTTTGTAATCCTTTGTGTACAAATCTTTTACTTCCTTGGTACATATTTCATTTCCTTAGACCAGCATTGGTGTAAATATAGTTTTTTTATGGAAACATTAAATTTTATTCTATGATCACATACATGTACTTTGATCAACAATAATATCAAAGAAGTAGTATTTTGGGTTACTGGTCTCATTAGAATTGGTCTCATTACTACATAGGTGTAACAAGAATGGTAATTTTCTGTATAGGCCTTTTAAGTTTGTTTTGCTCAAAGTTTTTACAAAGAATCTTAAATTTGACTTTTAAAAGCTTCTTAAGGCTACAAATCCAAGCCAAGAATTTGCCGTCACATTTTGCCTGCAGTAACTATAGTTGTGAATGAATTTCTCTCTTACTAAGGTTACCAAAATATCCTAATCTTCCTTGGTCTGCTAGAAAGTGATTTTCCCTGCTAATTTGTAAGGCCAGAAAACTTAAAAACTAGGTATCAGTTTTCCCAGGAGAGCTTTATAAGCATTGGAGCCAAAAAGTCAACCTTAGCTCTTTAAGAGCGTCTAGTCATCTCATTAAATGAACATCATTCTCAAATATGACATTCCAATCAAAGCTTTGATTGTATAAACAATGTTTCTAATTACATTCTGTTAACAAGAACAGATTCTTATCAAACATATGCAAATAACTACATTGTAATGAAAATAAGAATGCTCAATAAGAGTTGCTGAATTATGGAGGGGTTAAGCAGGAAGAGAAAGATAAATGTTTCATTTCATTTTACAAAAACCTAGTCTACGACATTGTACTAAGTTAGAAATAGCTTAAAATAACAAAGAATGGAGATCCTTATAGGGAGAAAATAAGCCATTAAAGCACCAAAAATGTTTCTAGGAACACCCATAGTCATCCTTCATCAGGTAATTCCATCCTATGTAAGTAAATTCTTCTTCCATTTGGTAATGGTTGTCAGTCTCATGAACCAATCTCTTTTTTGCTACCAGTTATAGAAATCCCGACACAGGCTACTGTATGGTCTCAAAGTTGTTTAATTGCTGCCATGAGAGATCTGTGCCCCGCTGGTAGAGTCCTTTCACACAGGTCTGTGAGATAATCCAGCTTTGTTAAAGACAAGCACTGTAGACTGTGTTTTATTGCAACTGCTTTCAGAGAAGCATCAGAGTGAAACAAAAAACTATCTGTACATGACAAAAAAATTAAAATGGTTGTGGTTAACTTCTTACCCATAATTTTCAAAATTAAAAATCTGTTGAAATTTCATTATAAAAATAATGTGCTTTAATGGGATATTTGGTTGTTTCGTGGCATGCAAAATCAAGTAAAAATGAATATAAAATACTTTAGACAAAATATGTATAGCACGATGATTGGCCTTATTTTCAAAGAACAGTGAATTGTCCTGTTACTAGACAAAATAACTGACATGACAGTTTAAGGAAGAAATTTATTTGGGGTCACAGTTTCAGAGGACTGAGTCCGTAATCGGCTGTCTCCAAGGCAGGGATATCATGAAAGGAGAGTGTGGGGAACAAAGCTGCTTGGTTGGTGGTGGGCAGGAAGCAGAGCAGGGAACAGCGCCAGAGAGGAAGAAGTCCGGGACCAGAGACAGACCAAAGTTCATGCCTCCATGACCTACCCGGACACACCCAGAAATGTGCTTTACTAATCCCCAGGCAGTTCCCAAGCCAATCGAGTTGACAATCGAGCTTAATTGTAACAAGCTGATATCTAATTTCTGAAAATGGATAAACATAATTTCTATGAAAAAAACCTCAATATGTAATACATAATCATCTGGGACATAATATGCTATAAATATATTAAATATTTCTTTAGAACATACCAATAATATATGAATTATATCAAGTAAAGGTATTCAGTAAGTCTGGAGTAGGTCCTGAACATCAATATATTAGTACTATGTTATAGAACAGGAATGTGATTCCCTATTGCAACCCACCAGTCTAGAACACACTGGGTTCAACTTTAAGAAGTAAAATTGTGGCAAGTTAACATTTTAAGAAATAATTGAAATTATAATAGCATTGTACTGTTGTTGTCTAAAATGAGGCAAAGCAGCACCAGGAATTTGATAAACAGACACAACAAAATTCTGTAAGAATGTAATATAATTTGTGAAATATTTGTATTGATAACATCTTATCCATACAGATTTAGCCTGTGGAAAACTAAACATTGCTTCTAGTGTGACATTACTTCCTGTGAAACTCATATCAAATAATCCTGGTTTTTTCAAATATATCTCTTTGTACAAGGTGAAAGAATAACTCTTTTGTCATTTTCCAGGGGCCTTCTGGGAAATGCAAAGACAATTTTAGGTGCAAATGATAACATTTAGGATCTAATTTAAGGAAAGCAAAATGTCAAAAGTTGTCAGGAGGTTTGAACACTCAATTAAATAGAATCATGAGGTGAGTGACAAACAGTACTTGCCTACCTATTTAAGTGACAATGAAAGATTTTAAAAATAAATACAGGCAGTAACATGATTATAAAAGTTAAAACCTTAGTTTATTTTATTTATTTATTTATTTATTTTTTTTTGTGGTGCCGGGGATTGAACTCAGGGCCTTGTGCTTGCAAGACCTTAGTTTATTTTTAACGTGAAACGAATTTGTTTTCTTAAATATTCAAGAACATGAGAAAGTCAACATAACACAAAGAAATTATTCTGGTAAGACATAGACTGTCTTTAAAGCAAATTACTGAGACAATAAAGAAAAGTCTTTTGCAAATCCTCTTACTAGGAGCCAAATAAGAATCCAATAAAATGCTGTCATTTTAATAATAGAAAACAAAATTCTAGTTTAGCATCTCTATAATATTTGATACTAGAGCTGTTTAAAAAATCTTATAAATAAATTTAGCAACCTCAGTTCACTTTAACCACAGCAAAATTCTCTTCTCATGAACTTTTCACAGCTTTTTATAGCCATTCAGGTTTTGTCCTAACTTCTTTGTGTTTCTCATTCTGAAACAATCAGTTCTCTTCTTTTTATTTTATGAAAGAGAAAACAAATTTTCATAACCAAATAACACAAGAAGAGCAATAGCTATTAAACTGTGTATTGTTATCTTCGAAGAAGTTGCTCGACACAAGACATAAACCAAAAAGATTCTTACATAAAAGAAACGGATAATGACATAGTTCTTTTATTTTAAAACAAAAGTATTCTTTTCTCCTAAATAAACTTTACATGCCTAATAGAGAATGTTTATTATTATAAGTTTTAACCACTGGTAGCTTCTGTTTTATAGAGAAATTTGGAGAGGGATAACTGTGAACTGTCTGGTGTACTCCAGCATTTTAATAGTTTTTTTTTTGGGGGGGTGCTAGGGATTGAACCCCAGGATGCATGTATGGTAAGTATATGCCCTACCATTGTGCTATGCCACTCAGCCCCTATACCAGCATTTTAGAGCAGACTAGCAAAGCTTACAGATATATGTCTCATCATTTTATGGCTGCACAAAAAATATCATAGAAAATTTCTAAAGTAAAATTTCTTGCCCTTTTCTGAAGCAGTTCTAGAAGTCCCCTTTTGTGAGTGTCTTTAATTATGCTGTCATGGCTGCCTTGATATCCTGAACTGATTCAAAATGTTTACTTTTTACAGTCAGTTTTCCTTGGGGGAAGAGTCAGAAGTTGCAAGGTGCCAGGCTCAGTGAATTAGGTGGATGAAAAATACAATCTTGCTTTTTGTTGGATGGCACTTGGCAGAAATACTCACCTTAGTTTTGATAATACCTCATAAAGACACCCAGAAAAGAGGACTTCCAGAACTGCTTCAAAGTGGCAAAAACAATGGGAGAAATTTGTATGAAGTAAGAAAAAGTATTTTGAGGGGGATTAATGGCAATGTGTCTTTTACTGTAGTAATTTTTTTTAATTTAAACATTCTCAGTATATTTTGATCAAATTTCATAACTGGTAGGAAATCTGGTAGCCAGGAGGTTCTGCAGGGAACCACAAAGATGGAATATGGTGGCAGGTGTTGTATGAGGCAGCATTTTGGATCGAAGGTTATTAATAGGGCTCTGTGTTCGACCACATAGGAGCAGGCTGGTACCCATTAGTGTCCTCAGAAACACATTGTGTAGGATGGCTGGTTATTAAATGGGTGAATTGGACATCCATGTATGGTCAGAAGTCCGTGGACGTGTCCCATCCTGTAAGGGCAAGAGTTTCAGACGTGTCTCCCAGGCAGTAATGTGCTAGCAGACACATACCCAGAAGAGTCTCAGGGACAAAGAATGAGAAAGACCCAAAGGTCTCTGGATTCCACAGCCTATAGGAAGGTTGACAGTCTGAGGAGTGCATAGTTCCCTAGCACACAAGCAGCCTTGTGGCTGTTAAGACCTGTGCAATGCTAATGTGCTGGCCAGCTAGCGGGTAGAAGGTTGCCAGAAACACCAATGCATGAGGACACGGCAAAGAGTTCTAGGCTCCACACCACAGGGTCGAATGATGGTTACAGGGGCCCTTGGTTCCCTTGTCAGAGACTTGATCTCTTTTTTGCATCGCATGGACAGGATGGCTGCTAAAGAACCTTCAGTTCCTCGGCCCTGGGACAGAGTGGGGGCTGAAAGGAGACAGGAAATCCTAGGTAGCAAAAAGTTGGCTGACTAGAAAGTTCTCTAGGATACCAACACAATGGATGTACGGTGGCCAGAAAGGCTCTAAAGCACCAGGATTCTGGATGAGTTCTTGCTAATGGAACTAGTAGTCTACAGCAGGTAAGTTATCTTATAATCATATGGACCTTGAACCCACCAGTGTGGGGTATTCTGGTCACTGAAAGAGCACCCAAGGCAGCAGTGTACAGGAAATCTTGCATTTAGAAGTGCCCCCAGGGCACCTACAGCCTCCCAGGCATGTGTCCATAGGAGCCCCTGGCCCGCAGTGCATGCTGCAGATCAAAGCTAAAAGACTTTTGTTTCCACAGCAGGTCAGACTTCTGATAGCCCATGAATCCACACATCCACATTACAAAGACAGACTAGGGAATGGAAATGCTATTGGAACTCTGGCGGGTTTGCCAATTGGTGATCAGAAATTTTCCTACTAGTGTAGACAAACCATAGGTGAAAAGGGTCTTGCTTCTTCGGCTTGTGGATCTCTGTGACCCACAGTTCCTCGAGAGGCCAATACTGTGAACAAAGTGTTTCTTTTTTCACAGCAGGAAACAAGCTAATCCTCAAAGAAACCTTGATTCCTTAGCAAACAGACAAGTGGGGTGCCAAATAAAAGTAGGTATCCCTGGTGGCATGATGTCTGGTAGCTGAATGGTTCCCACAGGCACAAGCATGCTAGAACATTATGTCACAAGTAATGGTATAGGACATTGAATTAGTTTTCTGGGGTTGTCACAACAAAATACCACAGACAGGGTAACTAAACAACACAAATTTATTTTATTGCAGCCGTGGAGGCCAGGAGCCCAAATTTAAGGTGTTGACAGACTCGGTTTCTTCTGTATCCTACCTCTGTTATTTGCAGCCTTCTCACTGTGTGTCTATCTTTGATCTTTCCTCTGTGCACACACATACCTATGTTCTAATTTTCTCTTCATATAAGGACATCATCAAGATTATGGCCACCAATAAGGCTTCATTTGTCTTTCTTATCTCTTTAGAGACTCTGTTTCCAAATACAGTCACATTCTGAGGTAGTGGGGGTTTGGACTTAAACATGAATTTTGGGTGATGTAATTCAGGATATAACATACCCCTTGCACTAACAATCTGGGTGAATTATTGCTAATAATTTCCAATATTCTATAGCACAAGAATAGGCTAGTGGCCATAAAGATCCTCAAGCACGAAGTCATTGGGTAGTCTGATCACTGAAAAGGCATCCAGGGTACCAGGGTCGGGATGAACTTTGATTGGAAGTACCTACCACCACTCTGCCAGCCAGGTGTCAGATAGAGTCCCAGACCTATGGAAGAAAGGCTAGATAGATGATGAGAGGACTCAGTTGAACAGCAGGCAGGTTGTTAGTTAAAAGAATATTCGATTTCCCAGAACACGGGCAGGCTTGGGTTTAAAAATATTCATGGCCAACATTAAAAAAAAAAAAATCATGGCTGGTATTTGAAAGCTCCCCAAGGAAACTAATGAAGGAAGGCCAATAGTCAGAAGGGTATTAATTTTCAATACACACAGGCCATTTGAGGCTAGAAAGAGTCATCAGCTTCTCAGCACAATGCCTATTCAGTTACCAAAAGGATTCTGGTTTGTACAATACACAGGCCGACTAATGGGTGAAGAGTCTTCACTTTTCAGCACATAAAGTCAGTAGAAACTTAAATAACCTCCAGAAAGCAAACTTACAGGAAGTGGCTGGCTACAAGATTCCTCTGAACATGAATAATAGAGGTAAGGTGGCCAAAAGGGGTAACAGCATTCTAGACAGATGGCTATCACGTGGGAAAATATTCAAAACACAAAAGCAGGCTAGTACCTATATGGGCCCCTAGAATACCAGCGTTGGGGTGGTGCTCTTGCTGAAGGGGCACCCAGGGCACCATTATATTAGCAAATTCTACTTAGGACTTCACTCAGGTTACCAGCATTCTGCCAGGCATGTGTCCAGAGCAGCAATAAGGTAACACAGGTGAAAAGATACAAGGCTCAAAAGGCTTTTAATTCCACAGCAGGCTGGACTGCTGGCAGCATATGAAACCTCAGATCGCCAGGGCAAAGGAAGCCAGAGTTGTGTAAACTTAAATATTAGAAAAGAGGCTAGCCATTGGCCAGAAGTTTCCATAGGCCTCCAGCTCCGTGCACAGTGAACGAAATGGTTTTTGCATCCTCAACTTGAAGGTTGAGTGAGGACTAACAGGACTTGTGTTTTCTTTCATGGAGGCCAGAAATATAACTGAAGGTGCTCTTGTTTCTGTATCAAGCAGGAGGCAGAATAACGAAGTATCTTTAGTTCCTGCTATGATATAGATCTAAAATGTCCACCCCAAAGTCTCATATGTCTGAAGGTGATTGGATCACGGTGGTACTATACTCATCAGTGGACTCATTCATTGATTCTCTCAGTAGCTGAATGTGTTGTTAGGAGGTGGGACCTGGATGAACGGGTCACTGGGGGGCATAACCTGAAAGGGTGTATCCTCACTCCCAGCTCTTCTCTCTGTGCCTGCCATGAGTTGAAGGAATTTGGTTTGTCATCCTCCTCTGCCACAATATTTCTGTCTTGTAGCAAATCAACCATGAACTGAATCCTGTGAAATATGAGCCAAAATAAATGTCTTGTTATGGTTTAGATCGTGAATGTCCCCCAGAGACCTCATGTGTTCAGGGGAGGGACTTCTGGGAAGTAATTGGATCATAGGAGCAGTACAGCTGACTTGCTTTTAAGAAGCAGGATTTGGCTGGAAGTGGTAGTTCACGGAGGGCATGACCCAGAAGAGTTTATCTTCCTCCCTGGATCCTTCTTGCTCTCTCTGCTTCCTGGAACCTTAACTTGAGCAGCTTTCCTTCATGGCAGGTCCTTCCACCATGCCAATTCTGTGCTTGAGCCTTCCAACCATGGATTGAAATGTCTGAAACTGTGAGACAAAACAAATCTCTCATCCTCTAAATTGTGGGCATGAGGTAGTGACCCCGATCAGTATCACACTTTGGCCATAAGGACATGTGGAACCTTGGGCAATCTGGTGTTCAAGAAGTTTCCAGAGGAACTAAAGCATGAACAAGCTGGTTACCAAAAGAGTTCAAAGACACACACAATGAGGACTGGAGAGAAGATCAGTTTTCTAGCACCAGGCCTGTCCAGTGACTGGAAAGGTTCTGAATTCTACATCCAGTGGGCAGACTATGAAACTTAATTTCCCAAGCAAGCTTGGTGATTCTGGGTAGAAGTGAGAAAGGAGATAGGGCATGGCACAGACTGACTGGGAAGATAGGCATGGTGGGATCACAGAGCATATGCAGTACTGCCACTCAGGACCCCGTATGTAAAGGTTCTCACGAGTTCCTGTCATAAAATGAAATGTTCCGAGGCCAGGTGGCTGCTACAGCAACTAAGCCTCCCATAGTGGTTGGGTGACACAGATCCTGTCCCTAGCATAAATACCAACGACAAGCCCCCAAGACTGAGGGAGAGACTGGGGGGGCACATAAACCCTATTAAAAACAATCCACAGGCCCCATGTTGGGGGCTGTTTAGCCCTGAAATCCTCTTCTCTTCAGAGAAGTCTGTTTTACTTCTTTCGGTAAAATTCACTTTCGCTTGGCAACTTCTTTGAACTCCTTGCCTTTATTTTTATACTAGACTGAAAGTCCAGACCTGGCACCATCATGGGGTTGGTGGTTGCACCCTGGACAGGTCAGTTGTACTTGTCGGCATTATATTGGTAAGAAAAGGAAAGTCCAGTCTCACTCGTATGGGATCGCTTGTGGGTTCAGTTTTTCAAGACCAAAGTAGAACTGAACGTGGGGAAAATGGGAGGCAGCAAAGCATCTAGGTGCTGGAAGACCAGGAGTTGCATGCCACAAATTTATTTTATTCCAAATGTCAGAGGTAGTTGATTGAAATGGGTGGCATGTATGCAAATATCTGACTTACTGTAATGCAAATTAGGAGGAAGAATTAATAGGCTGCATTTCATTTCAAAAACTGATAAGTTTGAGTAAGATATTTACATTCATAAACATAGTGATGTCAAGCCAAACACAGACTATTTACTTTAGAAATCATTAGAAGGGGAAAAGGAAAACAGGATGCACAGAGAAGTATATATTTGATAGGTTTTTTGTTTCATATGTCAACTTGGTTAGACCACAGTCCTGTTATTCAAACACTCATCTAGGTTTTGTTGTGAAGGTTTTTTCCTCAGAAGTAATTAAAGTGTCTAATTAATTGACTTTTGATCAGGTGAGGCCTGACTTAATGAGTAAAAAGACCTTAAAGTAGGGTTAAGACTTTAACGGCACAGACACGACATTACACTCGTGTACAGTAATAGCTGCCCGTGCCGTGGATAGCTTCCATCTTGCTCATAGTCATTGCTTCCTGATTGCTTGTAGTCACAGTTTCAGCCCGTGCACATGGGTTACAACCTTTTTATAAACATCCCTTCCTAGCTCCCTGCTTTCCAGATACTGGACTTGCTTAGCCAGCCACCACAATTTTATAAGATATTTCCTTATATATATGTATCTTACATATACCTGCCTTACCAGTTTGGCTTCTTGGGTTGAACTGATTGATACATTAAGAGAACAGTGAAGAAACGTAGAATAATGTTAAATGAAATAAACTGAAACTGATAAATAGCCTGAGTTTAAAGTAAAAACAATGGGGTAATTTATATAAATCCAAGAGGTAGTCATTTAATAAATCAAATAAAATAATATACTAGATAAGCAAATTTAGATCTCTAAAAAGGAAATAATGAATACATGCAAAAATGAAAGGATTCTAAGAGATGGTTTTCTGAAATTCTGGGGTAATGGCTTTCTTTTTTTTAGAAAAAAAATAAAAGTTAAATATTCACTCAAATATAGTAAAAAAAAACATACAAAACAACTATGGGGAGAAGTACAGATTGTGGGCAAAGGAACTACTTTCTCAAAACCTATACTACTGTTTAAAATAGCATTTCACTCAATAGGTCATATGCTATTAACTTGAAATCATGAAGAATCTAGGAAAAATTTATATTAAACCCCCAAAATTACATGAAACCAAAACAACTGAATATTGCTTCCTTCTGTTCACATATATTCTTTACAAAATATTGGTCAATATAATCCACAGTCACATGGAAAGAATAAAGCTTCAAGACAAACTCATATTCATACTACAAGAATTGTTAATAGGAGAATTTTAACATGCCCCAAATAATCCCAAGGTCGTTTTAATAAAAATCGATAATGCATCTGATAAACTTCAATATTAATTCTTCATAACAAAATTCCTTACTAAAAAGTATATCCAAAGATACTTCCTTAATTTTCAACTTCTTGTTTTTTCAGATTTACACACCACATATATTTACATATATATATCAGTAGAAACATACTAAATTATAAAATACCAGAAGCACTGCTGTTAAATTCAGAACAAGAAAGAAATACCTAATTTTTTTTAATGTATGAACATTCTGGGAATAACAAAAGTTATAAATACTGAAACGATGAAAAAGCCACATTCATTTGTATATATTACTATACTTAAAAAAACCGCAGAAAAAGAATCCCAAAATTTTAGGAATTATCAGAGTGTACAGAAAGTTGGGTTATTAAAATTAAATGTTAAATTTAATACTTTTCTTTGCTACCAAAATCCTTTGAACTCAACAGAATATTAAAAACATAGACTTGTTTTATTGAATTGGAACACTATTTTAAGATACTAAATTTAATCCAATGCCAATTAAAATACTATGTATGCTCATGTAGTTCACATATTTGTTTTGTTTTGTTTCGTTCTGCAGAGAGAGGCAAAGGCAGTGTGTGATGATTTTAAACATTTGAGAGAAATTTGGGTTGGAGGCTGGTAGAGCTAGGACAGGACAGAACATGAAAAATGTACTTCATTTTCAGGCACTTTGGTTACCTCTGTTGTGAATACTCAACAGTACTCTATGCTTAAAGATATTCTGAATTCTAAAGTAGAGTCTGTGAAAAAGAATACCAATAAACCTAATATGTAATAGATACCCAGTAAACGTCAATTTCTTTCCTTTTATGCATCTTAGTTGATCTTGTCTGGATGATATGATTCAGTTATCTGTGATTTAGGCTAATGTATTTTGATATCAAATCAGCATGTTTAATATATTACTACATGAATAGTCAGAACCATGTTATTCACTGACACATGCATCTTAATGTGGTTAAAGGGGCTAATGAACTTTGGGGGATCATATTTAATCCTTCTGAAATTCCGAGTTGCAATCATTAGAGTATCAGGCAAATTAAGGCAGATTTCCCAAACCTTAACTTGATAGATCTCTAAATCAGTTCCTGTTTTGTCTTCAGTTATCTGGCAAAACTTGATGGAGTTAAAGCTTAAATTAAGATTCCCAAATCCCCCTTTATCTGTTCAGACTCACACGAGATTCCATTACATTTCACACTTTCATTTCTGTCTCTCGGAAATGATCCCTGTCCTGCAGACAAGTTAGGGAATTCTTTCCTGGTTCATGTACTCTCAGTTTGACTTATGATAAATGTCAGGTTTATATGGCATCAGAAGGTGGAAAATTATTTCAGATATAAATAAATATTTATTCCATGTGGTAGCTCCTTTCTGACAACCAAGATTGGACTATCAATTCAGTTTCTTTTTTGTTTTTTCTTTTTTGTGATGCTGGAGAGTCAGTTTATTAATCATAATACATACACAATTCCCACTGCTAAGGTGCTGTGATTGTACCATTACCACGGTAGTTATGCCCTTTCCCCTGTTACACTGACACTAGCTGCTAAGCAATGCTGGGTATACAGTCACGCTTTCCTCAAATATTTGTTTGCTGGTGGAATTTTTTGTTAATACATATTGGATAGTTTATGCTTCTATCTGGGAACTTCATGAGTTTAATAAGTATATGCACATGCCAGATCTTACAGAATGTTTTACAGGACACGAATAATAAATACGAAGTCCCCTTGGTGAAGAGAAAACAATAGGTTACAATTCAATTATGGTATTTTTCATTGAAGGAATGTACAGCTTATATCCTAACAGCCTGTAAAAGGAAAAAAAAGTGACCATGTTTTTTATTATTCATATAAAATAATTTTAAACTAGTAAGGGAATAAATTATGTGACATATTTTAAACCTAAATATATATCGTGGACATATGTCTGAAGGGAGAGAATGACTATAGTTTATTTTTTACATTTTGAAAGTGTTTTGAGGGAGTTTAGCATAAACACACATATGATAATACTGACCAACAAAGAAAATAACTATCGGATCAATGAAAATATTAAATTGGAAAATGTGAGCTCTAGCAAATGAACTCCCAATTTCAGCCGAAGCATCTTGTAGTTTTTACTGCCCTAAGAAAATGTACTAAGGAAAGGAGAGAGAGAATTTTTTTCATGAGGAAATGTTCATAGAGTTATTCTTGTTTGAGAGAAAGAAAACTTCATTATTTAGAGATGTGACAATTGATATTTAAAATATTGAATTACTGGTATATTGTATTAACCTCTTTTACCCTTAAAAATTCTCATGTGTGGACAAATGTGATTTTGGAATCTTGAAACGACAAATAGTTGTAAAAATAATGTTATAATTATCTAAATAACCCATAGCTCATGGTGAAAGGTTTTATATAGTAATGCTTAGTTTAATACAATCTACAATAATATATATTCCAAAGATGGTGACCAAAGTCCCTGGAAGTATGTTATTGATCATGCTGTAAGTATGACATAATCAGTTTAACCAAATGAACTGAAAGCACTTTGAAGTATACATCACTCTAAAATTTCCAAAGCATTTAAAAAATACTCAACCTTTTCCAAGTTTCAGATTTGCTTTATTGCCAAAATGCGACAGGAGTATATTAGAGGACAGAAGCAAAGGAAGGTGTCCAGGAGAACGAAACTCAAAAGAGATCCATTGAGATTGGTTTGACAAATGCTTCCTTATAAATTCAAAGGAACAAAGCAATCAAAAATGATGAAAGCCCATCTACCTAAAGACCTCACTGGAGGACATTACTTTGCTTAATTTGCCATTGTCCAGGTTCAAGTCTGCAGGTTTATGGGCTCAGATACTAGGGTTTTTAGAGCACAAGAAAAGGTCCATCACTCAAAATCAGATTTATATTTACCAAGCAAAGAGATAACTATGTGCAAAGCTGTAATCAAAATTTATAAAGTTAAAAATCGGTACCTATAGATCAGAGTTCATCTGCAGCAGAGAGCATGTTTGACATGACTGGTATTTTTTTTTTTTTTCCTTAGCTAGGTCTGTAGTGAGAACAAAACCACAAGCAAAACACTGATAAAAGATTAAGGAATGATAAGAGAAGACAGATAATCTCAGGAAATGTTCTTGCTAAGGTAACTTTGGCACTCTCTAACTGGTACCACAAAAGTAGTCTCCCCCAGCAGTACTTGAGTGAGTTCTTCATATGCAACCATCCTTAACTTTTCTGCTTTAATTTAATTGCCAGCCAATCTCAAGCCAATCTATTTGTTTTCTTTACATAACTTGTTACTTCCACTAAGTAGAAAGAAAAAAGAATATGGTTAACCAAGACCAGGAAATATACCAGCATTTAAAGTAGATTCATTTATCTACATTGCAATGCATTTGGCATAAATTCATAGATTAAATTTCAGGAAAGGACTTTTCTCCTTTATTCCAAGATTTTTTTTCAAATTAAACTGCTCATAAACCCAATTAAAATGTATCTTGTATACGTTCACACGTTAGCCTTCGGACTTGACCCGTGTAGATTTGCAAATACATAAGGAAGTAAAGTGTTCTCTTTCCCCAGTGTGCCTGACTGTAAGAAAGGAGAACTAGAACCTCCATATGGAGTAGGAATAAAATCAGTATCTTTAATTCTCTATATTTCTGATTTAAAATAAAAATATAGGTAGAAAGATTTTTATTAAACTACTAATGTACCCTCCATTTTGAACTTGGATATATCTTAAATATTTAAATTATTATTCGTTCTTGCCATAAATGAATTACACATAAAGAAAAATGCATGGTGATGTTGGGTTCATATCCTGAAAAATAAATGGCAATAGAGTTCTGATAATATTGCAGAGGTTCTACATTTTTTTTTGCATGTAGCAGCAATCATATTTTAGTTGGTACTCTTGGACATGAATTGAAAGAATGAATTGAAATGGATGTAATACTTTCATCTATTATTCAGAAAGCTATCAAATGAGGTGTTATGACTTACAGTGAGCAACTTCAACCTATCATTTTTGCCAATCTAAAACTCTGATTAAATGTCAAGCAAATGCAATGTGAATGTGCCTTCCAGAAATGTTCTAAATAAGTAGAAATGGCTGTTTTGTAGCTTTTCTGATTTAAGCAGTGCGTTTATGAGACACCAAATTATTAGAACTAAGATCCTTACCGTACTTCAAAGTGAAAATAACTGAATTTCAACTAATCAGCCTACCTCGCAATTGAGTTCCTCTTCCTACTCACCCCTTTTGCTTTATGCTTCAGTCATACTGACCATCCTTTTCCTTTGCATACCTTAAGTGCTAAGACATGTTGCCTTTTTGGACTTTTGCCTTTTTTCCTTCCCAGACTGGATATCTGCACCTAAATCTTTGTAGTCATCTGAAGGATTAACAAGGTTAGGAGATCCTCTTCTAATATGGCTCATGCATATGAACGCCAATTTGTTGATGGCTGTTGGCAGGGGGACTTCTTTTCCTCAGAGCTGCCTGAGTACTTGTGCAACATGGAAGATGGCTATTCCTAAAATGAGCCACACATGACAAAGACAGCCAAACAAACTATGCTTCACAAAGCTTAGCCCTGGAAATTGTAGAATGTTTAATTCTAGTACATTCTACAGTGTAGGAGTGATTATTTAAGGCCACATCCCCATCACTTTGAAGGGATGAGAAATTAAAAGAATGCCACATAAAATTTGCATCATATTCTGAGGCTACTGCAATATGAGTCATTATTTCCTTAAATCTAAGTAGTTACTAATCTCTCGAAATAACAGGTATTGTATTTTTCATTCAATTGATACGGTAACAAGTAATAGTAGCTAATATTAATTTAAATGTAATCTTTCTTCAGATATGTGAGTTTTCTATATTCTCTTGAATTTTTTAATTTTAGTTTTACTGTATCTTCCATATTTGAGTCTTCCTACGAGAACTTTATCTCCCATTTCATAGTTGCCATAATAGGAGTGTATAGAAAATGTTAATTCACAAAGAAAGTGATTTATAGCAAACAGTTTGGGACACGTTTATTCTATCAAGTCCTACATAATGGTAACTATAAAGCATAAATATTAGATCGCTTTACAGGTTGATTAGGAATGAGATAGTAAACTGTATTGGGTATGTGTTTTATAAATTGTATTTCATTTTCCAATTAATCAGGTGTATGTGATTTTAAAATTCTAAAACCTCCTTCAATTTTCAAAGATTTCTATAAAAAGGTGAGAAGGTGAAGAGAGATGCCATCAAATGTATAAATAAAAAGAATATATACTCCTTTTGTGCTTAAATAATTTAATAATAAAAATATTGATTTAAATTAATGCCAACTGAATTGGTTGAACATTACTTCACTTATTCTAAACTCTTAATCTTTAGCAGAATTAATTTGATAAGTAATTTTTTGGGGGGCACTGGGGATCTAAGTTGGGGCCTTGTGCTTGGTAGGCTAGTGCTCTACCATTTGAGCTAAATTTCCAACCCCTTGATAAGTGATTTTTATGAAGCTAGACAATAAAACTTACTCACCACTGACATTTTATGTTCAAGTGATTAAATAGAAAGAGGTTAACCAGGGCCCCTAAACACCATATAATTAAGTTTTAAAACAGCATAGTACATTTTTCAAGCCAAGAAAAAAACATACAAAACCCTAGAGATTAATAGTCTTATCATCATCCACTGTACTTAAAATATTCATACTATGGTCTGATATATTTTTGGAGATACATTCAATTATAGACAAAAAGAAAATTTTAAAAATTACTAAAACCATTTCTGTTCTTTAGCTTGAAAATCTCCGTTATATCACTAGCTGAAATCTAAACACAATGCATACTCTTGTGTTGAGTGGAATTAAAATTTTAAAAAGTATTTTTGATTATAGCTGTTGGTTGTAGCTATTTTATTAACAAAATCTTTTCATGCTTAAATTCTTTCTGCTTTTTATGATTTTATTTCATAATTTGAAAGGTGTTTGTTTTCAGTGTGAATTATTAAGTAATTCATTTAATCTACTGTGTCCCTTTCTAGGTAGCAACATGATATTTTTGGGAGAAACCTACAGTCAAAATTACGTTTGAAATACATTTCTGCTTTTCATTGGCTTGTGATCTGACAAGTTGCCATTTTCTCCACTTCAGTGTTCTCATATGAAAAAAAAGGGGGTTAATATTCAATATGCAGTACTATTTTAACGATTCCTGCAGGTAATATACGTGTTTGGCACTTAGCAGATATCTAATGGATGTAAATCCTCCCTTGTTTTCCAAAATACCCTGTCTTCTGGTGCCACTTCTGTTAATTAAAAATAAAAATATAAAACATCTTGAAAATCTTTTTCAAAGATAAATTATACTTGAATATCACCCGTGGTCTGAGTCTGCCAAAATTCCGAAACAATGGAAACAAACTTCTGTTTCCTTCCGAATCTACTTCAAAAACTCTTTTGGGGGCTGGGGATATAGCTTAGTGTTAGAACCTTTGCCTAGCATACATTAGGCCCTGAGTTCCGGCACCATTACTGCAAAACGAAACAAAAATCTTTTTTTTTTTTCATTACCTGATAGATTCCACCACTCAGTTGCTATGGACATGAACAAATTATGTAAATTCTCAGTATTTTAATTTCCTTATTTGTAAATCGGGGATGATATCAGTGCCAACATCATGTGACTATTAGGAAGATCATTTGAATTATTTCAAATTCTGTAAAATAATAAACAGTTGATTTACATTAGCTATTAATAGTTGGAAATATATTTAATTTTCCTAATGCTTAAGAGCTACCTTCTACCCCTCATAACTTGGCTTAAGTCTGACTTCCAGATTTTCAAATATTCCTGTCACCACCAACATCCCATGTAATTCTTCTAAATTCCAGTACAGATGGTGCACTATAAATTTCAGGAGGTTCCCACAGTCCTTGAAGTCCATTCTTAGATCACTTAACTTATTTACAAAAAATTTTAACTTGAGAGTTATGCAAAGGAATGTGTAATATTTTAAGTGTAGATGTATAACAGAGCTCCAAATACATAGCTTAACATTTGGAGTTTATATTAAATGATTTAAATTTATTTATACATCTTTAATATGCACTTATTTCTACATCTCCCAAGCCAAGTCTCTTAAACTTCCATGGATGCCCTTTTCTGGCATTTCGATCCAGGTTCATAGCATATATTTAACTACAAAGACATTCTAATGTATGTGCCCTCATTTTACTGTTTATAGCTCAGATGAGAATTTCCATTATGTTGAACATGGTGATTATTCCACCAGCTTTTTTTTTTAAAGCACTTATTTTCCTCCCTTCAAAGACATGCAAAACAGGAATCTTTCATAATTCTATTTGCATAATGGGGTCCTATTGTGTGAGTCAGCATTAGCAAGACATCCCTTAATAAATTGTTATTTTCTTTTCTAACTAAAGGTAATAAGTCTGTATCTTTTAGTGATAGATTCAAATCTCATCTTTCAGGTTATCGACTAAGGCTAAATCTTTGGAAACTTGTCACAATTCAAATAGAGAAAGAATGTAAATAATAGATCCACAATGAGAGTTCTAAGAAGAAAGAAAAGAGAATGGAAATAGCATTAGAGCAATAGACTTTTAATTTTAGAATAGTTGGTTTGGTTTATTTCAGAATTGTGCACACTGTCAGCAATAAGTAAGCAAAAACATCAGTCAACCGGTAAGCAAAGATCTGACAGTTTTATAAAAATTAACATATATATATATATATATAATTCTGGGAATTAAATGTACCAGTTATACATTTAACATTTTCTTCATTGTTAGGAAAATAGAAAAAGAAATAAGACTTCAGATATGGCTAAAAAACAAAAAGAATGGTGAGTGGAAAATGAATCAAGTGGGTATTCTCAGTTTTAGTTTCCTATGATTAAAAGACATACAAATGGCTAACAGGTATATGAGAAGGTGCTTAACATCATTAGGCATCTGGTAAATGCCAATAAAACGGTAATGCCATATCATCTCACATCTGTTAAAATGGCTATTATCAAAATAACAAAAAAGAAGAAGTGCTGACAAGGGTGTGTATAAAAGGAAAGCTTGAATACTGTTGGTGGGAATGTAAATTGGTTCAGTCGTTGTAGAATACAGTTTGGAGGCTCCTCGAAAATTTGAAATTAGAAACATCTTTGCTGCATACACTTGCCAGCACTTATAATCTCATTTTTTGATTACTGCTATCCTAACCAGTATGAGGTGATATTTCCTTGTGGTTTTAAATAGCATTCTCCTGAGTGATGTTGAGCACCGTTTCCCACAGACGTAGACTCTCTGTGAATCTTCTTTGGAAATGTGTCTATTCAAGTCTTTTTATCCGGTTTTTAATCAGGTTATTTAGTGACATTTTGTTTGTTTAATTTGCTGTTGAGTTATATGTGCTTCTTATATATTTTGGATATTAATCCTTTATCAGATAAAAGATTTGAAAATATTTTATCTCAGTCCATATATATATACATATATATATAACATTTTCATTCTGTTGGTTGTTTTATTTGGTATGCAAAGTCTTTCTTAGTTTGATGTAGTCCCACTTGTTTATTTTTGCTTTTGTTTCCTGAGGTTTTAGTGTCTTATCCCAAATATCATTGCCAAGACCAAAGTCAAGCAGCCTTTTTACTGTTTTTTTCTTCTAGGAGTTTCACAGTTTCAGGTTTTATATTTAACTCTTTAAACCATTTGGAGTTGATTTTTGTGTATGGTATAAGGGTCCATTTTCATGTTTTTGCACGTGACTATCCGGTTGTCTCAATACCTTTACTGAGACTGTCCTTTCTCCTTTATGCATTCTTGACATGTTTTTCAAAAATTAGAGAATTAATTGTGCATGCATTGTTTTACTTCTTGTCTCTCTATTGTATTCCATCAAGTCTATGTATCTGTTTTCATGCAGTACAATGCTGTTTTGATTACGATGGCTTTCTAATACAATATGAAATCAGAAAGTGTGTTATCATTTACTTATTTTTCTTTCTCTGCATTGCTTTGGCTATTTGGGCCTTTTTTGGTTCTATACAAACCTTCTAATTCTTTTCTCTGTTTCTGTGAAAAATAACATTAAACTCATATAGCTTGTGTTTTATCTGTATATTGCTTTGGATCATATGGATACTTTTACAATACTAATTCTTCTAATCCATAAAACTTGTCATAGCCATTATGGAAAATAATATAGAAGTTCCTCAAAAAATTAAAAATGGAAATATGATGCAACAGTACCTCTTTTTTTGTATACGCCCAAAGGAAATATAAATACCCCAAAGAGATATCTGGACTCCTGTATTTATAGAAGCACTATTTATAATAGCCAAGATGTAGAATCAATCTAAATATCTATTCTTCAGTTTGTGAATAAAGAAAATGCAGTGTGTGTGTGTATCTCTGTGTATGCACATGTGTGTATTGCATTGGATTTCTATTCAGCCTTTAAAAAGATGGAAATCCTATCATTTGTAACACGTGGATCAATTCAGAGGGCATTATCTTAAGTGAAATAAACTGGAGAAAGAAACAAAAATACTGCATTATTTCACTAATATGTGGAATTTAACAAGTCAAATTTATAGAAACAGAGCAGAGAAGTGGTAACCAGGGATGAAGAGGTGGGAAAACTGGATAAATGTTGGCCAGAGTATGAATTTCAGTTATGAGTAAGTCTTTTGGATCTATAATACCCTGTAACTTACTGTAACTTATAGTTAATAATATTGCACTACATACTGGGAATTTGCTAGGAGAGTATGCCATGTGTGAGTGTGTGTGTGTGTGTGTGTGTGTGTGTGTGTGTGTGTGTGTGATGCTGGGATTAAACACATGAACTCATTAATACTAAGCTACACACACACACACACACACACACACAAAGGTAACGTGTACGAAGATGTGAAGATGAATGTGTTAATTTGCTTGACTATAGTAATCATTTAGTTATGTATACAATAAATATATACTATGTACAATAAATTAATAAAATATCCAATCTAATAATGAAAATATAACTACCATATGATTTAGCTGTCACCTTCCGGGTATATAGCCATAGGAGATAAAATTGGTACCTCAAAGAGGTATATGGACTTCCATGTTTATCACAGCATTTTTCACAAAAGGCAAGCTATGGAGACAGCTATATTGCACCCACCAATTGACTAATAGATAGAAAAATGTAGTATATAAGTACAATAAATGTATTAAGTCGTTTAAGAGAATCCTGACACTCGTGACGTGGATAAACCTGGAGTACATTATGCTAAGTGAAACAAGACAGACATAAAAGGAAAAATGCTGCATAATTTCACTTATTTGTGGAATTTTGAAAAGTCGAATGCACAGAAATAGAGAGTGGAACAATGATTATAGGGGTGGGCATGTAGGAACTATAGAAAGATATTGGTCATAGGCTGCAAGTTTTCAGCTATAAGATGAATAAATTCCGGGGATTTTATATGTATCATGATGACTATAATTAATAATATTGTATTGTATACTTTGCTAAGAGGGTAGATCTTAAATATTCTTACCTTATAAAGCATAATTATGTGAGGTGATGAATATGTGAATTAGATTAATTGTAGTAATTATTTTATTTATTTTTCATTTTTATTAGTACATATTTGCCATAATAATAATTACGTTCATCATAGGGATTTTGTACTTATACATAATATATCTTGATTCTTTTTTTCCTACTCTCCTTCCCTCCTTTAATCCTTTTTCCCCTATCTACAAAATCTTGGTGTCCATTTTATCCTTTCATTCTCTCTCTTTTTAAATCTCTTTTCCCTTCCTTCCCTTCCACCCTCCCTCCCTTGTTCCCTTAAAAATTTCTAACAAATCATCTTGTGTATGTTAAATATATACATTTTTATTTATCAATTATACTTCTATAATTCTGGGTAGAAATTATTGACATCTAAAGAAAGGAATGGGTCAATCTGGGGCCATGCAATTACAAATCAAGTCCTGAGACGCCTCAATAAAAGTATTTCTTTCATCATTTGAGTATTTTTAAGAAGTAACAAAATAATTGATATTGTATTTAATTTCTAATGCCAAGTCTGACCCCTTTAGAGCAGTAAAAGTTTTATTTTATTTAATTAAAGAAAGCACCAACAAACAAAATCTGCAGAATATTATACTAAATTTGAAGCTTATTGGGTTGGTGTGCAAGAATGAATTTATTTTCTATATGAATGTATACATATATTTATAAATATATGCAGTTTTATATGAATATATGTGTACCTATACATCTATTTATTTGAAATAATGGGTGGATAATTGCTGCATCATTTGTCTTATTATTATATTATATTTAAAGTGTAATAAGCCATGCTATCTAAGGTAGATGGAATTTCCATCTTCTACTTCCTGTGAAGAGATATAAATTTCCTAAAGCAATAGTCTGAAAAGGAGAAAAAGCAGTTGATGTACATCATAATGCTTTAAGATTTTAACTTTAAAAAAATTTCAATATCTATTTTGTTTAGCAACAAAACAAGGATAAAAATAGTATTTTTGGGGCTGGAGATTTAGCTTAGTGGTCAGAGTGCTTGCCTAGCAAGCCCAAGTCTCTGAGTTCGATCCCCAGCACCACAAAAAAAAAAAATAGTATTTTCTATCTTTTTGTATGTGTAATCTTAATTTCCTTAAAAGAATTACAACATAGGTCCAATTTCTAAAACTGTGTAATACAGCTTTTTCATGTTGCATCAAATTACACTAATCTAAGTGTATTGCCGGGCTGGCAGTTTCGGCTTCCCTCTGCACCTTGTATCTCCCTTTGGGATAATTATTATCATTTTAGGAACTTTAAAAGTCACCTTCTCATAACACCTTTAATATTGTGAGGCAGAAAGTACAATGACCACATTTCGCGTGGGATAACAGATAACAAAAATTCAGTATTTTTTGTTAAAGCAAATCATAGACAGTCAATAAACACATTTCTGTACGTTCCTCTGTCAACTGTTAGTATTTTTATTGGAATAAAAGCTTTTAAGTTGAATGAAATATAAGTATATATCCAATCTGTCATTCGCACACAAGCACCTTTTTAATGTTTTCACTGTTAAAAACCAAGTACGATATAGTCACTTCATGGTTTTAAACTTACAAACAAAGGCGATAGCTCTTGCACCCTCACATGGCTGCCCGCCTGTGACAGGAAGGAAGACAGTGAGCGTTACTGCCGCTCTGCGGGTCAACGAATTTCGTGCTACAGTTCGCGTGAGTCTCTCCGTTACTGTAATCAGGGCTGCCCCCAGTTGTCGTGGCTGACTACCAACTGGTGGAGTCAGTGGTTGTATTTATCATCCTAACGAAAACTCATTCCGCAAGC
>PVJO010009509.1:0-69140 GCA_004026905.1 Hystrix cristata
GTCTTTCATCTCCTTGATTAGTTTTTTTACTAAGTATTTTTTGATGCTATTGTGAGTGGGATTGTTTTCCTGATTTTTTTTCTCAGCAGATTTTTTTGATATGTAGAAAAGTTACTGACTTTTCTATGTTGAATTTTATCTTTCCACTTTGCTAAATTCGTTTGTCAGATTCAAAAGATTTCTGGAGCAGTTGTTTAGGATCTTCTAATATAAGATCATATTGTCTGCAAATGAGGATAATTTGAATATGCCCTTTCTTATTCATAGCCCTTTTATTTCTTCCTCTTGCCTAATTGCTGTGGTGAAAATTTCAAGTACTGTACCAAAAGAGAGTGGTGATAGTGTCCACTCTTGTCTTCTTTCGGATGTTAGAATAAATGCTTTCTTCCTATTCAGTATGATGGTAGCTATGGGTTTGTCATGAATGGCCTGTGTTTTGTTGAGGTAAAATACATCTATACTTTGTTTCTTCAGGGCTTTTATCATGAAAAGATGGTGGATTTGTTGAAGGCTTTTTCCAAACCTATTGAGATCATAATATAATTTTAGTCCTTCCTTCTAATTATGAAATATATTTTGCTCACTGATTTGTATAAGTTGAACCACCCTTGCATCCCTGAAATGAAACTATTTTGATTATATGTGATCTTTTTAATATGTTGTTGAATTCTGTTTGCTAGAATTATACTGAGAAGAGGGAAAGGGGGGACAAAAGGATCAAGAAGGATCAAGGTATGAATGTGTACCAATTTCCCAGGATGAAAGTAATTATCACAGACATATACTAATAAAAAAGGGAGAAAAAAAGAATTATATTGAGGGATTTTGTATCTGTTCATTAAAGAAATTGATTTTAGTTTTTATGTTTTGTGTATTTCTTCTGGTTTGGGTATCAGAATAATGTAGCTTCATAGAATAAATTTGAACTTTTTCTTCTCTTTTATTTCATGTGACATATTAAGGAGGATTGTGTTATGTCTGTTATAAAAAGTTTGGTAAAGTTTAGCAGTGAATCCATCTGGTCTTAAGCATATTTTTGTTGGGATACTTTTTATTACTGCTTCAATATCATTTCTTGTTATTGACCTTTTATAATATCCAGATTTAATTTTGGTGGGTCATATGTTTCTAGAAACTTATCTATTTCTTCTAGATTCTCCAATTTACTGGATTATGAGTTTTGAAAATAGTTCCTAATTATCTTCTGGATTTCAAGTGTATCTGTTGTAATGTCCCCTTTATGTCTTTAATTTTATTAAGTCCTCGCTCTTTCATTCAGTAAGTTTGGCTAAGAGCATACTGGTCTTTATTTTTTCAAGAATCAGATTTTGTTTCGTTGACCCTTTGTATTCTTTAGTCTAATTAAATTTCAGCTCTGATAATTATTATGTCTTTCCTTGTATTGGGTTTGGATTTAGTTTGTTCTTGTTTTTCTAAACCTTGAGATGTATCATTAGGTTATTTATTTGAAATCACTCTGATTTTTTAATATAGGCACTCATTCCTATAAACCTCCCTCTTAGAATCATTTTCACTGTATCCTACAGATTCTGATATGTTGTCATTTTATTTTCATTTTATTTTAGAAAGTTTTAAATTTCTTCTTTGATTTCTTCAATGACCCATTGCTTGTTCAAAAGTGAACTGTTCAATCTCCATGTGTTTATGTAATTTCTGTTGGTTTTCTTGCTGCTGATTTCTACTCTCATTCATTATAATCTAATAAAATGCAAGTATTTCAATGTTTTTATATTTCTTCAGACTTACTTGCTTATGGCTGAAAATATTATCAGTGTTGGAAAAAAGTTTCATGAGCTGCTGAAAAGAATGTGTATTCTATTGTTGGTTGGAACATTTTATGTGTCTGTTAAGTCTACCTGATGTAGGTATAGTTTAACTCTGATGTTTCATTTTTTTTTTTTGTCTCAATGATCCACATACTTGTGAGGAGTACTAAAGTCACCCACGAATATCATATTGCAGTCTACTTGTCCCTTTATGTCAAGTAGCCTTTGTTTATAGCCTTTATATAATTGGATCTGCCATTGTTTGGTGCATTTATATTTACAATTATTTTATCTTTTTGGTGGATTATTCCTTTTATCAGTATGTAGTTTCCTTTTTCGTCTATTCTGACTAATCTTTTCCCTTTGTCTGTATAAGTCTTTTCCAGGGAGGTTTGTTTCTTAAAATCAGCAAATAGATGGGTCTTGTTTTACAACGAAATCCACTAGCCCATACGACTACAGTTAACTTGTAATTTTGGATATTGCTTGTGTTGAGTTCTTACCTTATGCTTGTAGCACTGGGTTCATTACCCTTCCTGGACAGCTTTCCTTACTTCTTCTTCTGAGGCTGACCTTCAAACAGTGTGGACTTCAGGTTGTGGTGCCCTGGCAGGAGATGGGAAGGAGGGGAGAGGAGAGTAAGGGCAGAGTATTCACTTCCCTCTTCCCTCCCTGTGAGCTTATCTGACCCAGGCAGCTGCTGTATAATCCTCTTCCTTCTGAGTGTCTGTATTATTTCCCTCCCATGTTCCATCGTGTGGCTTTTTCAAATTTCTGTGCTGTTTAGATTTTCTTCACATTTTTCTTGGTTCCCAGAACACTTCCTCATATTTGCCAAATATGATATAATTTCTCCCCCAGTGGGCTGACTTTTCAATTGCAAAATCACACAAAGTTACTTCCATTCTGTCTCTTCCTGCCCATCTCTGCTCACTCATTTCTGCCAGACAATAAGTATAGGTCTGGACCTAGTTGAAGTTAGATAAGGTCGGGGTATAGTACTGAACAGACATCACTAAATGTGTGTTTGTAGAGCAAGGGAATTACAAATAGAAACCATTACACTGGATCAATTCCCTTGCCCCCTGGCATCTGGTGGCCATACCCATAAACAATACAGAATTTTCCTGATACTTCTTTTCATGCCCAAATGTTACCACCCTACTTCCTTGGAGTGGGAAGGTCTTGGATAGGTCATCTCAGTTTGTTCTGCTAACATTTAAAGTGAAGAAAGTAGGTTGATTCTAAAGCTGCACTTAATCCATTCTGAGATGCCATCAGTTTTAAGCTGTGGCATTATTCTTTGTACCTTCTTACAGGTCAGGGGTTTATTTACAAAGGTACGGGAAACCCATAGAAGAAAGTGCATCTGAGTCTAGCATCTGAGGAGCTGTCACCACCTCACCGTGTTAGAACACAGGGAGGAGATGTTACAGACACTTGGAAGGAAGAGACTTGTAAAACAGCTGCCTGGGTCAGGTAAGCCCACAAGGAGGGAAGAGGGGAGTGAATGATCTGCCCTTATTCTCCTCACCCTTCCCAACCCTTTCCTGCCAGCCCTCCCCCGCCTGAAGACAGAGGGCACAGGAGCTTGATCATACTGTCTGAAGGTCCGCCTGGGACGGAGGATGTGTGAAGCTGGCTCGGAGGGTAAATGAAGACATCTCTATAGGCTATGAAGAAGAAATCCTGCAGATTGAACACTGAGACAGTGTCCTCTTATCACTTAGAATTCGTATTTTAAATTTATTGAAAGAGCTCTTTAAATTTATTGAAAGAGATAAAAAATTTTTTTTGTCGCATTGTACCTTTCTGTATTTTCAATATATACATTTCAATGCTAAACAATGGTGTAATCTTTTCATAATATTTTTGGCAGATTTTTTTTCCCTGAAGATGACTATAGTTTGGCTTTTGTCCCACACAAGCTTTTGGAACCCTACTACTTCCACATTAAGAGAGGAAGCCCAATTTCTCTCTACTTTAATCTAGCTTCTGCCTTGCTTGTAACTCCTTATCAAGAATTTCTAAGATATGAGATTATTATATTGAATGTAATTTTTTTTATAGTTGATTATAAAAAGCACATCATTTCTGTTGTGGTATAGCTTGATAAAAATGCCTCCTGGAGAGATTATACCCACTCATACTCTTACCAACACTTTCTGTTTTTGGTATTAGCGATTGAACTCAAGGTCTCATGCATAATAGGGAGGTGGTCTCCCTGATCTACATGGCCGGCCCTCATCGACAGTTTGGGATAGTACCAGTTTTCTTTCTCCTTTGCCAGTGTTCAGTTTTCATCATTTACATGATGTCAATTTTATGGTTTTAAAATACTTCTTTTTCATTATTTCTATTTGCATCTTAGAAAAGAATACCCTTTTATGGTTTTTATTCATTTTAATTTCTTTCGTGAATTGCCTATTCACAGTTTTTGAACATTTTTCTACTTAAAATTGACTTGTAAAAATTCTTTGGATAGCAGTCTTTATCCATTTTGTTTCTATTTTTTCCTAAGACTTTTGAACATACATAATTGTGACATTTTGTTTCTGTTGTCCAAAAGTACTGAAATTCTGTGTACATTTATTTTCTTCTATGATTTCTGGTTTTGGTGTCAAGTTTAGAAAAACTTAGCCTAGTCTATTGTTATTAAAATCATATTCTATTTCACTTTATATTTGTTACAAATTTTAATCTAACTAGAATTTAATTTGTGAAATTAACCCTAGCAAGGCTAGTTGGTTACCCCAAATTGTTTAGGAAATAATCACTATTTCACCTGTGATTAGAGGAGCCACGTTTATCATATACTCAATTCTGCTAATGTTGAGTCTGTTTCTGGAATTCTCTACTTTGTCTTTTGCCAATCATTATTCATGCTACTTCCATTATTATTATTACTAAATGCAAGATGTTACTATCTAATAAGGAAAACATATGGCCCTCCAACCTCTTTCATAATTTTTATTGTAGTCTTTGCAGATTATTTTTAAAGTAATCTTTATTACATTCTAAAATAGTCTTGTTGGGATTTTGATTAGGATTACATATAATTTGTAGTCTGTTTTAGAGAGAACTAACATCTTCACAACACCAAATTTTTCTATGAGAAATAACATCAGTCCTTCCATCTATTGAATGTTTATTTTATATTTCTTGGTAGAGTTTTATAATTTTATTAGCTCTTTGTTATATATTTGTTGTTTGCTGTTGTTGCAAATGTGTTCCCTACTGGTCATCACTGGTATATTCAAACAGCAATTGCAGTTTTTTGTATGTATCTGGAAACTACCTACTTGATTTTCCAAATTTTCCAGTTTTTTTTTTCCTGAAGTTCACAGGAAATTAAAAAACATAAGAAAGAATAAAAAATGGTATTAGCTGGAATAATGATAATTTTGCATCCTCTCTTCCAGTGTGCATACGTCATTTCATTTTTTAAATTAATTGCTTCGGCTTGAATGTTCAGAACAATATTATATAATTGCTATGATCTAAGACATGCTTATGTCTAAGTTTAATAGGAATATTTCCATTATTTCTTCACTAAGCATATAAAGCTGTCCTTAGAGTAGCAATACATATTTTAAATTCTATTTAGGCAGTACCCATTCAAACTTATTTCATGGTTTGTTTGCTATTTTTAAAATCAGGAATAGACTCTGAATTAAAGAAATGTTGGCTAGGGTAGCTATGAGAGTGTATTATGTTAATTTACTTGCTAATATACAATTACCTTGAAATCTAGAATGACACTCTGTCTAATATTCTTTCAGTGTTTTCATTTAATTTTGCTTCCTAATATTTTGTTTAAGATTTTGTCGAGTCAATATTCGTAAGTGAAATTTGTCAGTAGGTTTTTTTTCTACTTTTTATTTTTTTTATTAGTATATCTTTGCACTGCACAATAATTACATTTCTCATGGGGAGTCAGTACATGTACATAACATGTCTCAATTCTTTTTCCAACCAGTAGCTTTTTTTGTTTAATAAGATTTAGCAATAGTGTCATGTTGTTTATAACACATATTTGGAATATTTCCTTTTATTTATAAACTATTCAAGGGCTCAGTGAAAATGTTTATTTAAGTGAATAAATATTATTTATTTACACATTTACTTACAAAATGATTCTACCAAGTCTTTTTGAAAGAGGCTTTTTGAAAGCTCTTTCATTTATTTCTGGCTTTGGTGTCAAATTTTTTAAAAGGCTTTTCTACTCTACTTTTATTGAAAGTATTTGCTCATATTTTGTATTACTATAAGTTTTCTCCATTTGCTCAATTTTGTGTTTTTGTTTCTTTAAATATATAGTAAATCTCTTGGTATCCATAAGAGATGTGTTCCAGCAACTCCCAAGAATACCAAAATTTCCAGGTGCTTAAATCATTTATGTTAAAGGGCAGATTGTATTTGCATATAACCTGTACATATATTTTTGCATACTTCAAGTGATATCTAGATTACATTTAACACCTAGTACAATGGAAATGGTATGTCAATAATGTTATACTCTATTGTTTAGGGAATAATAACATGAGGGACTCTACATATGTTCAGTATCAATAAAATATTTTCCCAAATAATTTCAACTCGAGATTGGTTAAATTCATAGGTGTAGAGCCCACAGATATGGAGAGCTATGTGTGTATCATACTATAAATTTTAATTAAGTGGTAATATTTTGATTAAGCATGTATTTCTCAAATGCTTCAATAAATTGAACAACATTGAAACACTTGGATACATTGGCCACACTTGAAGTAAGTTGTAAAAGATGGCAGATAATCCAATCTGATAAGTGAATACATCATTGTAGAAAAATTATCCTAGATATGCAAAACCCAAAACCCTTTTTATCTCAGTAAAAATTATGAATCTCTCTCTGTATCACAAAATTTACTTTCCCAAGCCAAGAAGACAAGCAAATTCTCTTTGAAAGAATTTCTTTCCATGTGACTACAAGAACTTTGTAGGCAAGTTCATAATGACCTGACTGACTTATGTGGGCAAAACCTATAATGTTTTACTTTGTGGAGGTCCAGCCACCTGACGGAGCCCAGCAAGGGAGGCATGGGAGACGAGAGGCGTGGCCTCCACTGGCACCCGGTTCTGGGCTGACTATAACTGAAACCAAACGGGCAGCAGAAGCTCATGCTGATGATGCAGCTTCATGCCCCGCTTCCTTCTGCAGCTGAGGACGCCCACTCCTGGCAAGCTCAGACTGTGTCAGGAATTCTGTAGGATTCCCTCATCCATGGCTTGCTTCATTGATCTAACTTGAATGTTATCACTAGACTGGGTCAGGGATGCTTTCTTGTGTTTCCCATTATTTAAAATGGTGAAAACCCTATTTATAAAAGCAGAAATGGGATGTTTATCATGTAAGAAGACTTAATATTTAAATGACCAAAACATAATTAATTTTACAATATTTTAAAATAAGTACGTGTGATCTGGGCATTTGATCTAAGAAAATAATCAACAATGGGGTAAAGATTTATGTACAAACCAACTTGTCTCTACATTATTTGTTTAAACTTTATAAAACCGTCATCAACCGAAAGTGATGCTGTGATCAGAAAATCACAGATAAATGACAATAAAAATAAGTAATTCAAAATAATTCAAGTTCCATATTAATTAGGGTTCATGTTGACTAATTTAAGCAGCAAAGGGCTTTGTTGGGAGGATGTGGGTAGATCGTGGCTGTGAAGAAAAGGAGCAGCTAACTCTTGTGTAAGATGTATTAGGCTACAGTGGGTATTCAGGTCATGGGGACAAATGAAAGGTGTTTACAGGGCATGATCATTAGGGTGAATTAACTTCATCCTCTGTCACTTTATTCAAGATTCAAATATCTGGGAAGGAAATTCCAATACCTTACCTGGGCCTTAGGGAAATACAGAAATATTTGTTAACAGTTTCATGAAGATTTTGTAGACTAGGGAGTGATCGCAGTAGCTGGCTACTTCTACATGTTTTCATTCCCTTGCAGCTAGCTGGGAAATGTGTGACCGGGTTCTGGGTGATAGTGGGGCAAGCATGATGTTTACCACCACTTAGGGCCCCTTACAACTCCCACAGACACTTCTGTGCTCTCTCTCTTCCTCATCTTCAGGCAAGATATGGAAGGACCAGTGCGGAGATCCCTGGAGTATCCACTCTAAGGAGGGGCTGAGTTGCCACATTATGACACAGTGTCCACTATCTGTGCACCCATTGTACAGAGCAGGAGTGGGAAATAAACTTTAATGATATTAAGCCACTGAGATGTGTGTGTATGGGGTTCTTTATTTCAGAATTTGAGCCACTCTAATACTCAGGGACGGATACTGGTATGCAAAGATACCTGACTCCAATTTGCGTACTTAACATTTTAAAGACAGTTAAGAGGTTAAATAGACCTCCCCATCATTTTTTATCCCATCTTATTCTCTCATACAGTTAATCTCACATTTTAGCCTCTAAAATTCTCAGAAATCTCCTCCCCCAGGCCTACCCCACACACCTCTTATTCTTCAATTTCCACTTCGCCTCTCTCCCTCTTAGTCTGTCTTACAAGAACGCAAAGAATTATTAGGCAAAGTAGAACTTTAAGGGTGGGAGAGAGAGGGAAACTAAACAGCTGTTAGAGAAAGGAGAAAACTTGGGGAAATTGAAACACTAATAATAATGTAACATCTATGGCAGCAGAAACTTGGAAACCACCTGAAAGTCAGACAGTAGGAAAGTGATTAAATACATTATGGCCTGCTTCTTATTGGTAATGTGAACAAGACAGACTTAGTCTCTATGTTCATGGAGTTTATAGTCTAACAGGAATGTTTTATAGCCACGAATAGACATGTTTTGGAAGTATAGTCAATAACATCAAAAATAACAGAATGGCATAATTTTGAGTGAAGAACTCTAGGTAAGAAGTTACATATATGGTAGCATAATCACAATTAAAAACTTATTTGTATTTGTCCACATTTATGAATGTATATGTGCGTTCGTGAAAGTGTATGTCGAACTGTTAAGAATGGTTATCTCTGATATTGGCATAACAGGTGATTTTTTAATTTCTTTTTTTAAATACTTTTGTATATTTTCAAAATATTAGTGCTAAGTACAGTTTTAATAATGTGACTTGCAAGTTATTCTTAACCATTCTATGCACTTTCCAAATGTTAATAGAATGCATAATTGAAAACATGTATCGATCAATTCACATTCTGATATCATTTTGCCCTTAACGTGAACTGAGAGATCAGCAGCAGTGCCGTTTCCTTGGCTTGGCAGATTTTTGCTTCCAATAGCCCTGTAGACCTGAATTAACCTACTCGTAATGACTTGCTATCCAATACTCCTTTGCTTTTCTCTAACATTTTAGAGGTTATATATTGCTTACACAAATGCATTCGTGGGCACGCATGCATTATCTAAGTGAACTTTTGTAAGAATGGATTATTCTCAAAGTCTAATTAGCTTATCCTTACCTTGACTATGTCACCGTGAACTCTAATGACCTAAATCCTATCTGTCCTTCAAAATAGAAGTGCTAGAATTTCTATCAGATCATTCTTAAGCAAATTCATATCATTAAAATATGGAAAAGAAATGATTAATGACACTTGACAGTTTTGCTCAAATTTGCTTAGTAAATTTTCTGTGATTTCTTGTCAATATGGAAATCTAAAGAGCTATTAAGCAATTTCTGTTGTGCTTAGAGAAAATGGCTTTTGCTTAATACAATACAAACCCCATGGCATGTGCCCCTCCTGTAGCTACCATGTACTATTGAAAGGAATGAGTGAATTATCACAGATGATTTTAATTTAGACTATTAAAACATTTCCATAGACGTAGAAGTCTGAGTTTATTAAACTTTAAACTTATCTGATTAAACCACTTATTATATTATGGCTGAAAAGTACAGGAAAGTACTTCAATTGATTAGATAATTATGAATAAATAGGGAAGAATATGACTCATAAAATTTATTTCAATTATTTAAGTGATTGCTATATGAAAGAAATTAAGAAATGGAACTTGTCTTAGCAGTGAATTAAATTGCCAGACAGGGAGTTTTGAAAATGGATAATTTCATGATATCTATGCCATGAATTTAGATATATAGTATCTTAATTATTTTTGAGGTATTACTTAAAGATAAACTTACAAAAATTTAGCTAATAGAAAATATGACCACTTGAATTTATGGCTATTTTTAGGGCTTATAGTGAAAGTGTTGTTAGGTGCTTGTATTCATATTTTGTTACTCTAACAAAATCCTGGAAGCAGGCTAACTTTATAAGTAAAGGAGGTTTATGCATTTAGGTCACAGTTGTGGAGATTCAAGGGCATGATGTCAGCATCTGTTTAGATCTGGTGAAGGCCAAAAGGTAGATGATATCACAGTGGCAGAAGTGCGAGGGGCACGAAGAGATCATCTATTGAGCCAGGAAGCCAGAGAGTGGGGAAGGGTCAGGCTTGTTTCTTTTGTAACAACTATCTCTTGAATACTAACCAAGTGGTGCCATGTTAACTACCTTAATTCCTTATGAAGATAGCACACTCAATGACAGGGACCTGCCAACTGGACCCCCCTTTAAAAGGTCCACATTGCTTCCAAGCACTGCCACACTAACGACTGAGCCTTTAACACACAAATGCTTGGGGAATATACTCAAACCATAGTTATAGTTTGACTATGGTTTGAGTATATTCCCTGAACAATCACAGAAAATGAAACATGATCCATATTTTTATTGATCCATTGTAAATATATAAAATGAAAATCATCGTCTGAACTACTCTTGAAATTCCTTTAAACCGTCCATAAATTATACATGATTTCATGTGTTCAACTAAATAGACTAATAATTATGTATTACTATGTACATTCTAGAGTCTATACACAAATGAAAATGTTAATAATTTTTGAGAGGCATTGAGGATGGGAGGATGGGATAGTGGAAGAGAGAAAAGAGGGAGAGAGAGGGAGAGAGAGAGAGGGAGAGAGGGAGAGAAGGAAAGGGGGAGGGCAAGGGGGAGAGAGAGAACAAGAACAAAGAGAAAACTTACTTGCCAGGGCCTATGCCCATTAAGCATTATGTTCATGTTTCATAGCCTAAAAATAAATTGATCAGTAAAACCCTCTAACTTCCATTTTGTCCCATAGGGAAACTGAGGCATAAAGAGATTAAATCAGTGGTCCAAGAGCTCATGAGAGATACAGGCAGGATTTAAACTTGATATTCCATGTTCTAAACCACCAAACTTTCTGTGCACACAGGCTGAATTGTAATCAGAATGTGCTAAATATTTAAATCAAAATTACAGAGTTTCAGGTGAAATGTGTAGTAAACTTTCTGTCACTGTAAAATCTACTTGAGAAAATCAACTTACAAAGAGAAAAAGGTTACTTTGGCTTACCATTCTAGAAGTTTCGGTCCATGACCAGGTGGTCCTATTTCTGTGAGTCTATAGCAACACATCATAGCACATAGAGGAGCAAAATGGCTCACCTCATGACCTAGCAAGAAAGAGAGGGGAGCGAGAGGAGGCTGGTGCCCCACGCTCCCCTTTGAAGGCATGTCACCAATGACCTAAAGACCTCCCACTAGGCCCTGCCTCTTGGAGATTCCACAACTTCAGTGGTGCCCCTTTGGGAACAAGCCTTTACCACACAGGGCTTTTGGAGACACTTATCCATACCGTAGCATGTGTCCTTGTAAAAACACTTTTAGTCCTTTCCTTCCTTAAAAGGTATCAAAATCAAGATGAATAATTCATATTCCAGGAAAAATAAAACAGCCGCCATTCCAACCTGTGATCTATGAGGCATTCCTGCCTTGAACTGTATTCTGGGCCCAGATAGGTAGCAAACTGAGAAGGGGAGCTACAAATTTCTGTCATCCTGCAGACCTATCCTACAATTCTTAAACCGTGTAGGATTTCACTGGTCATGGCCAGATCCAATTCACTAGGTAAGGAATGGCCTGCAGAAGTCCAGCTGGGTGTAGTGGTCTCCCCTTTATCCGATATTTTGCTTTCCGTAGCTTTAGTCACTATAGTCAACCACAAACCTAAAATTTTAAATGGAAAATTCTGGAAATAAACAATTTGTACATTTTAAGTAACTTTTTTTTTACATTATCTTGCAGTGATTCTTCTATTTTTAGTTATTGTTACTCTCATACTGTGCCTAACTTTTAGATGAAACTTTGTAAGAAGTGTGTATATATAGGAAAAACATAATATAATAGAAGGTTCAGCTTAATCTGAGGTCTGAGGCATTCACTGGAGACCCCTAAAATGAATTGGGGATAGTACTGTGGCTTGCAGTGGCAGGGACGGCATCTGTAAAGGAGATCCCTTCCTGACTCTGTAAAAAAAAATGCCATCGATGAGTAGCAGGAGAGAGAGCCAGGAGGCTGTGTTCACCTTCTCACATTGTGGAAAGAACCTGGTTGTCAGCAGCACTAACCTCCAAGGGCAAAGCAAGAGGTTCAGTAGGTGGCAGGAGCTATGCCCTCTCTCTGGACCTCAGACCTCCACCTTGTCCTCACTCTGCTGCTCCTCTACTCCTGATAGGAATCTACTGTGGCTCCTAATTCCCAGCTCTGCAGGGACAGCAAGAGGAGGTACTAGGGAAAAAGCAGGCAGCCAAGGCTCCTGCTGGAGTCCTGATTCTGCTTTTGATTTTTCCATGTAGGTTCTGGAAATGTGAGTCAGGAAGATGAATGTGGGTAATTGGAGCTTAACTGAATGACTAGTGGCACCAATCCGTTCTGAAATTCTGCCATACTCAAACTCTTCATCCCAATATTAGAATTTCTTATACACCTCAGTATGCCTCCTGCATAATTCTGAGTGTGAGTCATCTCTTTTCTGTCTCTCCCAAGCATCCTTTAAATTACACATCTTTTGGTTCTAACTAATTTTGCCCTGTTTATCCCTGGGTTTATTATTCACCCACCATCTTCATTACTATTTCAGTATTTCACTGGGGAGGAAGAAATATTCCACAGTGATGTAAAAAAAGCGCTGAAGAGAAGTGTTAACTCCATGAGCTCTTGCTCTTACAGAAGGCTAGAAAAAGAGGGAGTTTGTTTCTGGGAGTAATAGGCCCAGAACAGAGGTTGTGTGTATTCTATTTGAGCTTTATCAGCAAGGAATGCGATGATTGACACTCTTGGGTAGTGGATGAAGGTGCTTAAATTGCTGTTTCCTTTCTATTCTGATTAAAATTGTTATCAAAACATATATACAAGAGCTTGCAGCCGGCCCCAGAGCTGGGAGCTGTGACACTGTGCCCACCCAATAAACTGAATTTTACATTGCGAATGACTCTAGATCATCTCTCCTCCCACATTACTCTTTGGCTAATAGGTGGACTTAATTAAGGATAAATCATTATTTTCATTATAAAAGAAATAGTTTAAAAAACACATTGCAATAAAGAATTACCTAAAACATAAGAAAAGTTCTAACAAATAAATCTGTATATTAAAAAAATAGCATGTTTCTTTTAAAAAGATCTCAAAATGTTCTGAGAAGAAAATATAATACATCAGGCAAGAAATGAGTAGCATGTCAGTAGAACTTAGGGAAAAACTGAAAGAAAATAAAATGTGCCAGAGATGAAACAAACTTTACAAACAACAAAAATAAGGTAAACTGTGAAAACACACTCGGAGACTAGAGTTCTGGACTGGCTTGAGAAATCAACAAACAAAGTGGAAAAGAGGAAGATATTTAAGAGTTCATAGAAAACGATCAAACTGAAGACAGAGGAAGCATGATCAACACAAAGATAATTGCTTTCCTGAAGAATACCAACAGAGTTAATGGACCAGAAAAGTATTCAAACATGTCATCTATAAACACTCAAGAAATATTTATTGCATGCATATTATGTAATTTAGACATGGCGGCAATATTGAACAAAAAATGTAATAGAAGACAACTTTCCTCAACTAAATAAAAACATAAAATTGCAGATAAAAACTATTTGTCCTACAGGATAAAATCCTCTTTGATATAGAATAATTAGTATGAAGATATACTTAGGCTAAATTACTGAATCTCAGGAAGAAAAATTCAAGGATCAGAAAATGGAAATCATATAAAGTGGAAACAGGCTTGGCTCCAGGCTTTTCAATAGTACTACTCAGTGCCCGAAGACCCTGGAATGGTACCTACCAGTATCTTAGTAGCTTGGTTATTCAAGTGGAATGTTCTAAAATAGACATTCTAAATCATGTGTTCTCAGTGAGCCAATCCTGACAAATCTTCTTGATGACAAAATTCCGATATCGAGAGATGAATAATGATGTCATCATCCATGGAGTAATGGTAGGACCCATGGGAATAGAAACCAAAAGACGATGGAAGATTATGCCTATAAGACATACTATAATGCTGTAAACATTGACAATGTACAAAAATTATGCAGCAAATAAATAGTGGGAATTGATGGAAGAGTGGTAAAAGGAAGTATGTGGTTTCTATATCTTTCAAAGTAGATTAATAAATAATAATTTAAAGTGGGTAATAATAAAAATATTATCAAGAACATTTGAAAAATAGCCCTATATCTTTCTTTTGGATATTTATATAAGTGAAATCTTTTGTAAATGAATATTGACTTAAGAATTAGTCTCTATGTCTCTTTCATGAATTCCAAATAAATATTTGTACTTCACATTATCTTATCTCTCTTAACCTCTCCCCTCCCCTCTCCCTCCCCTCCCCTCCCCCCTTCCTGTTTCTTTGTGGTGCATTGTGGCTTCTTATATTGCTTCCATTTCGAGTCATTTATTCTTTCATTGTGCCTTGCATAATTTGTTGTTTTGCCTAATTTGTTGTTCAACTTGAATGAGCATTGGATTTCTATGTTCAAATTCTAGAGTTCTTTTTTCTTTAAAAGAAAAAAAAAATCCCCTAACAGACACTGTTAAAATAATAAACCATGGACTAGGAGACATTATTTATGAGCTATCTTGATATTTTCAGTGTTTTGGGTTATAGTCATTCTAATAAGTACATAGTAGTATCGTCTTTAATTTGCAATTCTCCAGTAACATGTGATGTTTAACATCTTTCCATATGCTTATTTGGCTTCTGTACATCTTCTTTGTGAGGTATCTGTTCAGATATTCTCTCATTTTTAATTGGATTGTTCATATTTTGCTACTGAGTATAACGAATTCTTTGTCTATTTTGGATAAGGTCCTTTATCAGATATTTGCTTTGCAGATATTGTCTTCCTGTCTTTAATGTTTTATAGTTGTCAGTGTATAGATTTTTCTCTTCTTTGAATTTATTCCTAAATGTTACTTTTTTGATGTTTTTTGTAGAAGGGCTATATAGTTATCTTGATTTTTCTCTTGGGAAATTTCATTGTTAAAGAAATGCTATGAAGTTTTGTGCATTAATTTTGTATCCTACAACTTTATTGAATTTGCTTATCATTTCTATCAGGTATTTTTCTGGAATCTCAGGATTTCTTATATATAAGAGTATATCCGTGGCAAACAGCAGCAGTTTAACTTCTCTACAATATTGTCTTCTTTCTTTCTCTTGTCTTAATGCTCTGTCACGGGTTTTTAGCATTATGTTGAACAGAAGTGGCAAGAGTGAGAATCTGCTTTGTTCTAAAGGGTTCCAAATTTTTCTTATTAGGTTATTGTTCATCCTAATTTTACCATATATACACTGTACTGTGTTGAAGTATATTCTTTCTATACCTAGTTTTTTATTTTTTAAAAATCAAGACACGATGTCAGAGTTTGTCACGTGCCTTTTCTGCATCTCGTATGATTGTCATCTGCTTTTTGTCCATTCTATTAATATGGTGTATCACATTTACAAACTTGTGTACAGTGAATTCTTGCATCCCAGAGACCAAAACCACGTGATAAAGAAGTATGAGCCTTTCAACGGGCACTCTCTACGGGGACACTGGTCTGTGCTGGGGTGCTTAGTCTCTGCATTTCAGCACAGCACTCCTAGCAGCCCCTGGTATAGCTTAGCTCAACCTGTTGCTCCAGAAGGTGTAAACCGTAAAGTTTCATGGACCCATGTGGTGGCCCTTGTTCTGCCAGATGTGCTGAATGAAAGGCTACAGAGCATGACTTCTCCTACCTAGATTTCAAATACTGTAGGCAGACTTGGTGCATAGGCAGAGACATGTCTTGGGGCTAGAGCAACCACAGAGGGCCCTCCCAAAGGATGTAACCTAGAGGAGCCACAGGAGGACTGCCACCAAGATCCCAGAACTGTAGAGCTACTAAAATGGAACATAAGCCTGGGAAAATTGAAGTGTGGTATCAGCCTAGCAAGCCGCGGGATGAGGCTTCCCCAGTCCTTGCTTCAGCATGTCCAGAGTTGGGTACAGGTAATGAAATATTATGCTGGAGTCTTAAGATTTACTGTTTTCTGCCCTGTTGGTTTTACATTGATTTGTGGGACTGTTACTCCCATCTTGCTTATTTCTTCCTTTTGAAATGGGAATGTCTATCCTTCTCCTGCCCCATCACTGTATTTGGAAGTAGGCAACTTGTTTTAATTTCACAGGTTTACAGTTAGAGAGTTTACTTCAGGATGAACTGTATCTGATTCTCATCTATGTCTGATTCAAATAAGACTCTAGATGTTGGAGTTTAAGATTCCTGAATTGGCATTGGAATAAGTTAGGACTTTGGGGCAATGGAGATGAAATGAATCTATTTTGTGTATGAGAAGAACACATGAGAAGGGCCAGGGATGGAATATGGTTTAAATGTTACCCCCAAAACTCATGTTGAAATTTCATTGCTATTACGTGTAAGGAGGTAGGACCTTTAAGGAGTAATTAGATCAGGAGGGCTCAGCCCTCATGAGTGTATTAATGCTGTTATTAAGGGGGCAGGTTAGTAATCACAATCATGAGGTGTTATAAAAGTGAGTTCTATCTTGCATGTTCTCGTTGATCCTCTGTTTTCCATTAGAGGATGATGCAGTATGAAAGGCCTTGCCAGATGTTTCGATCATGTCCTTGTACTTCCCAGCCCCAAAACTACATAAACTTCTAAAGAAAGTACTGTTAGGGGAGGAAAAGTAAAGATGTGAATATAAGCTTAGCAGCCATCAAGGCAAGGACAAAAATTCTAAGACCTGCTGAAGGCTCAGATGATCCTTGGCATTTTTAATAATAAAGTATCTTTTAAGGTATGTACACTTTTTATTGTTTTGTTTTGTTTTTTGGTGCTGGGGATCGAACTCGGGTCCTTGTGGTTGCAAGGCAAGCACTTTAACCACTGAGCTAAATCCCCAACCCTAAGGTATGTACACTTTTTAAAGACTGAATGCTATCCTACACTTAATGGACTATATTAGGGTATATACAAGGTTTTTATATGAACCAGGATACCAACATTTGTGTGACTCACACTATTGTGATATTTGTTGTATTGTGTTGGCTTGGAATGGACCCTGTAGTATCTCCAAGGAACACCTGTATAAAATCCTAGCAGACAACTCCAGTTGGTTTATCTTGGCCAGCTACTCCAAGTAGGCTCTTGTCTCTATGACAGCAGGAACATTTCCTCAACTGAAAAACTGCAGGAAGACAGCAGAGCATGAAGAGGAGAGTAACTACGTGGAAAGGCTCACTGAGGAGACCTGCGTGGCTCTGGCTTCTGGAAACAGCTAGGAACAAAAAGGGCAGGGACTATGTGTATGGATCGGCTTCAGAGGATGCCACAGCTGTCCCCAGGGATCTGCTCTAGGAAGGACTCTGGAAGCTTGTGCATGGAAGACCTGACAGCCCTGGAAGCCACAGACTCATCAGAATTCCCTTTACTATTCAATAGTCCAGCAGGCGAATCAGAGTAGCTGCCTCACAGCAGACACCAGCAGCTTCAGTCACTAGGGTGACTCTTGACTCTTGCCACTGTGGGTCCCCAGAGAGGGAGATGCTGCCACCCCCATCCCCAGAGGGACTGTTCTGTGTCACAAGAAGACGCAGGCACCGAGCGGTGCCCATGCACAGACCCTCCGAGGCAGCCTGCCTGCACCCCAGCAGGGCAGCCCCCACTTGCAGGCAGCAGGCACAGCCATACACCATGCCGTAAGCCCCTGTGTCTCACACACCTGTCCCAGTTATGCAGTGGAGAATACCTGCACCCGGACAGCAGTACTACTACCTCCCCAGACTTGGGGAGCCCCTGGTCCTCCTCGAGTGCCTGGCTCCAACAGCCATTCCACGGACACCGACACCATGGCACAGTGCGTCAGACAGCTGTGTAGCTATCACCATAAGCACACACATGAGCTGGACCTGGCACCAAGAGGCACGCCCTCTGGCAGACATCCTGGTGGAAGAAAATCAGATCAGGAAGACCTCAGCAGCCATTACCATGAGAAGACCCCAGCAGCCCTCCTTGCCTCACCGCACACACCACACCCTTGCCCTGGAGGACCCTGAAGTCATCAGCATCGCTGACTTCAGGAAATGGAGCTGCAGGTAATTTGAGGAGCCGTGGCTCTACCAGAATCAGACTCACATCACCCAATCTGGCACAACACAAGTCTTAATGCAATTAAGACTGAAACATTAAGTGTCTCTTCCAGACATTAACAGTATGAAACTAAAAGTCATTACACACAAGAAGACTAAGAATTTCACAAATGTGTGAGTATTAGACGACACACTATTGAACATCAAGGTAGAAAGCAAAACAGAAATCAGACAATACCTCAAGGGGAATGAAAATGAAATACAGTGTGCTGAACTGTTGTGATACAGCAAAAGTAGTGCTAAAAGGAGGTTTCTAGTGATAATGGTCTACATTAAACAGAAAGAAAAACTATAAATAAGCAAAAGTAACTTTATACCACAAGAAAAGTAACAGGCTAAGCCCGAAGTTAGCAGAAGGAAAAAAATAAAAAAGATCAGAGCAGAAGTAAATGAAATAGAGACAAGAAAAATAATACAAAGGAACAACAAAATATAGTTAATATTTTGAAAAGAAACAAAATTGACAAACCTTTAGTTAAACTAAGAAAATAGCAGGAACACACAAATACATAAAATTAACAATGTAAGGGAGACATTACAATTGAAACTGTTTTGTGTAGGGTTGGAGCAGGCCTCCCAAAGAGAAGATGGGGATCTCAACTCAGACTGCTCAGTAGAGTCTCGACTCATATCCAGGAAAAAGAATTTCAGGACATCTTAGTGGAAGGCAAAGGCAGATTTACTAGGCAGAGTTAGCAAGTATGAAGGAATATATAGGAAAGGACTCCAATTGGAGTTAACCCAAGGGGTTTCACTCTGATGAAAGGATTTAGATTGGCCCACTCAATGGAAGCATAAAGCCATTTTTTTGAGGGTGGTAGATCCTGGGAATTGAATCCAGGGCCTTCTCACTGAGCTGCATCTCCAGCTGACTTCAGGTAATGGAGCTGCACAAAGTCTTGCTAAGCTGGTAAACTGCCTGGTCTGGGCTTGAATTTGAATTTGTAATCCTTCTGCTTCAACCTTCTAGAGTGCTGGGATTATATGTGTGTGCTACCACGCCTGGTTGAAGCTCGATTTATAGAGTATTTGAAATAGGCCAAGGGCTGGTGGATCAATATCTCAGTCCTCGTTTTGTAGCTCCTCAGGAATCCTGTGGCTTAGTGACAATTTAGTTCTCATGAGACGATTGCTCTTGCTTGGAGGGGCCGCCCCGCTTACCATCATGGGGCAATTGCTCCTGTTTGGGGGAGGTGATCTCATCATCGTGCAGAACTCTGCTTTTCCTGGAACCTGAGGGGACTATAGGTTTGGAGACTTCTAGGGATCAGTCCAGGGGATCTAGAACTGGATGTTATAAAATGCTGGGGTTGGTGCAAATCCTGAACATTGGTTACACTTATCATGTTGTCCTTAGTTTTGAAGCAGGACAAGACAGACTAAATACATTTAGGGCTAATAAACCTTGACCTACAGACACCCCTTAACTAATTAAAATGCCTATGTGCAGAGCTGAGCAAGGATCTGACCTAGAGTTGTAAGGTAACAAGGGAGACCAAAAACTGAATTTCTTTGTTTTCTTTCTATCTGTGTTTATTTCTTCTGTCCTGCCTCAAAACCACAGAGATAGGAAAGATCAAAAGAGACTACGATGAATAAATGCATGCCAACAAATTGGATAACCTAAAAAATAGGTAAGTTCACGGGCATATTAAAGCCACAGTGAGTTATCACCTCACAATTGTTATCATAAAAATGACCGAAGGTAAGTGTTGGTGAGCATGTGAAGAGAAACCATTTACGCTGCTGATGGGAATAGAATTTAGTATAGTCATTACAGGATAACAATATAGAGGTTCCTCAGAACAGTTAAAAATAGAACCACTATAGAATCTTGTGATCACACCATTTTCCTTTCAGTATGTAGCTATAGGAAATAAAATCAGTATGTCAATAAAATATGTACACTTCCATGTTTATTGTAGTGTAATTGGCAATAGCCAACGTGTAGAAACAACTTAAGGGTCCGTCAACACTTGGGGTGATAAAATGAAGTGGGTAGATAGATTAAAGAGAATACATTTTTCTGTACTGTATTTGTAGAGACTGCTTTTCTTGTTCTTACTCCACAAGCAATACAGTAAGTGTAACCACTATTTATATAGCATTTCCACTGTTTATGTAGTATAAGTGTCCTGGGGGTGATTTAAAATATACAAGGAAATGTATTAGGTTATATTCAAATACTAGGACGTTTTATAGAAGGAAGTTGAACGTCTCAGATTTTGGTGCTCTCTGGAGTCTTGGAGCCTTCTATGGCTGCGGAGGGATGACTTCATATGACAACCTTAGCTAACCATGTTTGAAAATGATTGATTTGCACAACAAATATTTGTTAAACATCTATTAAATATCAGGAAATTTGTTAAGTTTTAAGGAAATAGCAATGAACAAAAATTATCACAAGTTTACATTTTCAAAGGGAGAAGAGACAATAAGCAAATGAAAAAAGAAATGAGTGAATAATGAAATGTATGTGCATCTAGGTAATGGAATGCTATTCAGTATTAAAAAAGAGAAAGAGTCTGTCATATGTAGATGATTTTGGAGGGACATTATGCTAAGTGGAATAAGGTGGACAAAGACAAAAAATACTTCATTACTTTGCTTATACGTGGAATCTACGAGTTGAATTCAGTAGAATTGTAGTAACCAGCGACTGGGGGTACGGGAAGGGGCATATTGGTTGAAGGGTACAGAATTTCTGTTACAAGATGAGTAAGTTCTGGAGAACAACTATACAACATAGCGATTATAGTTAATAATAATTGCTGTGATTTGTATATGGTTTGTTCCCTGTAAAACTCACAATTGAATGCTGTCTCCATTGTGAGGTAAAAAGAGGATAGAAACTGGATGTGGTTGTGGTATTTAGACATGGAGCTTTGGGGAGGTCATTAGGGTCAGATAAGGTCACGAGGGTAGGGCCACCATTATGGAATATTGGAGGTAGTTTTGTAAGCAGAAGGAGAGAGACAGAAGAGAGACGCATAAATACTCTGCATTTCTCTTGGTACCCCTGTGACACGTGGGCACCCCATCTGCAAGAAGACTGTCATCACCAGATGTAGTTCCTCCATCTTTGGCCAGAACTGTGGAGCCACAATAAACCTCTTTTTCTCATTATTAACCCAGTCCGCGGTATTAGCAACAAAAAGTGGACTAGGGTGCAAATATACAATATACTTGTGATTTACTATAAAGATAGATATTGGGTGTCATCATCACATACACACAAATGCTGAGGTAATAGATATGTTAATTAGTTTGATTGTGGTATCATTTTACAGTGTGTATTGCACATATATACCAAAACTTCATAGGTATATACAATTTTTATTTATCAATCATATTTCAATAAAGCTGCAATAGTTAAATAAAAATTTAGTGTAATTTTCATAGATAAAAAAATGAAATGTTCTTCTTTGGCAACATTTATGAAAGCTCTCTAAAATTGCTCATACTTTTTAGCCAGTAAAATCAGGAATCTTTCCAAAAATCTCTCCTAAAGAATTAAAGGTACACAACAAATTTATACAAAGTTATCAATGATGGAAAAATCTAAGTTACTAAAAATAGAAGTTAAATAATCTGTGGTATATTCATATGCACAATATGACAGAGATCATGTTTTAGGACTCTAATATCATAGAAAATTATTCATACTATATTATTAATTGAAAAAAGCAAGCTATGAAATATATAGTTTGTTCCTTATTTTGTAAAACCAAAACCAGATCATAATATAAAATGATTGAAAATATTCATAATACTAATAGTGTGGTTCTCTCCACATAAAAGATTTAAGGATTTTTGGTGGGTTTTATTTTTATTTTTATTTGGCAAGTTTTATTTTATTTTCTTCCCTTGTGCTTTTCTGTTAACTTTGATTTTTATGGTGGGCAAGTATTTCCTTTTAATATTATGTTTAATAATTTTAAAAATAAAAGTAACACCACTTTTTTTTTGTAATTTCTTGTGCAGGCCTCTTTGTACATAGCTTCAATGGCTAACCAATCTTCTGAAGAGGTTCTATTTATCATCCTGAGGTTTATATAAAGACATTTCAAAATGCATTTATCTTTGGAACCATTTACCTCTTAGCTATAGAAATTTAGTCTTGCAGTTTTTGTTTCTGCAATAATTGTATGTATCTCCACTCTCAGTAATCTACACTGAAATTCACTGAAAGGAAAAAGTGTCCAGTAATCATTGCAGAGAACCCACAGTAAACATTTCTGGACATGAAATTTTAAATGCTGACAGAAGTTGATGATTTGCCTTCTTTTATAATGTCTATCCCCATTCATGGGAAGCACCCTGAATGGGTCAACAAATGAGACCACTGGATGGATTTGGAACAACAGGGGAAGAACACAAAGTGATTTCAAGAGGGCTGGTTAATCAAAAGAGTAGCAGAATGGTGTGTGGGTGGGGAGCCATGAACCTTCTGGTTTTCATGCAACAGGCTGAGTGAAAGAACAGAAAATAAATTGAAACAGAGAAAACTCACTGTATTACTCTAGAAAATGGGTTATTAAATGTGTCTCCTCGGTGCACAGGAGTTCCAGAGGCTCGACATGTTTTACTGTTTGGTTCAGCCCAGACAAAACACTTAGCATTGTTCACGATTGATTTATTTTTTATGTTTAGCTCTTAAAGACACTTTGATTTTATTGATGCTAATGGGCCTACTTCTGTACACCAAAAGTTGACAGAAAAATATGTTGTTTACTTTAAAGAGGAACAAAGGGGTCATAAAAATTGTGGAGGACTGGAATGAATGTAGAGTTAAAAGAACTAAAAATTGCAGCAAAAATCTTCAAAATGAATCATTTTAACTTTGCAAGGATTTATCGCATTTTTAACAAGAAAGCTCAAATTTGAAAGAAGATAAGTTATTAAAAATAAGTATCTTGGAGGTGATTAACTTAAAAAAAACAATATGGAAAGACTTTTCACAAAATATTGAAAAGTTAGACTGTGTCTAGTAATAAGGCTATGGTTACACAGTGCAATATAACTACATAATAGTCATCTTAATGGGATATAAATATTAAAATTATGGTTATAAACACTATACAGTAGCATATATTTATGCTTTAATGACATTTAAAATAAGATTAAACTTTATATACATAAATATAATTTATCTATATGTCTATAAATAACTAGATAATGCTTTTTCAAATGGTGGTTACATGAAAAACAAATTTTAAAAATCCATTCATATTATAAAATTTAAAAAATATTCTCAATGTCAACCTCCTTCAAGAATCCTCAGGGAGAGCTGACTTCATGTTTTCTTATTTTGTAAATGTATTAGTTACCTTTCTAGAGTCAGTGGTTTGGAAGAAAGCAGATTTAATATAGGACATTTACAAGTTACAACATTCACCCGTAAGCCAAATGCAGGAAGAGTGCAGAACATCTATCCATGCACTGGAGACCCAAAAGATCCAATCAAGGGCTGGGGGCTCACAGCAATGTCCCATATACATCTGTGTCTGCACTAAATATGGCTAAAGACATCTTTACTGGAACCAGGATACAAGACTCACAGTGGAGATGAAGACCAGCATTCTCCTGAAGCTAACAGCAGCCATCTTTGATGACAGCAAAGCCCCGAGCTCCTTCTGCGATGGGAAAAGCTTAGTTCCTTTCCGGAGAACCAGCCGCAACAGAGCTTCTCCTGGGAAACAGCTGCCCACTATCTTCTGCTCCCATTTTCTTTTATTTATTTATTTATTTAGGTATGTATTTATTTATTTTTTATGTTGTTTTGACAATGATCCCAGGTGGGTCTTCTACACTCAGAACCACCAACTCAGTCCAGCTGGGCATTCCTGCTCAAATTGACCATATCAATGCATCACAGTAAAATATAACAAAAAGTATATTTTATACATTGGCATGAGACATTGTTTTCCCCCAAATTTAAATTTCTTTAAAATCATAGATATTTCTTCTATTTAGAATTATACGAGGTAATGCATTCGGGAATTATTTTAAAATAAAATACTATAAAAATAAAAGTTAATATCATCATCATCATCATCTCTGTTATTCACAGTATAGTGCTGCGAATACAGTGAACACACTCAGATTGATGTTTATAAGGGCTCATAGAGATTAATGATACATGACTCAGATAATAGTTCTGCACGACCACATAAAGACCTTAAGTGAAAACTAAATAACAAAGTTGTCTGTAGGTGGACATAAAGCTCACCCCAAATTCCCAAATTTATATCTGGTTGAATTCGAAGAACTATTAAAGGAGGCTTGTGAGGAAGAGAGGACCCGAGAGGCCGTGAATCTACAGGCAGTGTGAGGCTGGGGAGAAGGAAGACGACAGGGATGTGTTCAAGAAGGATAACATGGGTCCATACGGGCATTGATTCTGTAATTATTTTTATTTGACAATACCTGGAAGAGCAATATCCTTTCCCACAGACCATTTCTTTGAGGAGATGCCAGGACCTTTCATCACTGGAGAACTTTTCCTGCTGGCTGGCAGAGGCTGCAATTAGGTTGGAACCTGGGCGCCTGAGTTTGACAAAAGGAGCCTTAAGGAGACCACGGGGTGAGCTGGGCTTCATGTGGCTCTTGGTTTTGGTGTTGAGGATACAGGATCTTGCTGTTTGGAAGGATTTATTGGAATATGGGACAACAGTGTCCTGCGGGTGCGGCTGAGGCAGAAGCTCTCTATTAAAATAGCTTAGTTTAACAAGTAAAAGGGTACTTTCACTTTTGTAAGCAAGGGTAGAGTTTACAAAAAGTTAATTCATTACAGAAATCATCCTCGTGCAGCAGATATGATGGAATACTTCCCCTTAGTAGTCAAATCTGCCTGCCTGTAGAAATTCCTGTGTAGGCCCGGTTTCCTCGCCTAAGTATTTCTGGCAACCCCCGGAAACGGTCGTGTGTTAGAGTGCTCGAGAATGGTGGTTGTTGCTACTTTAGTCATCTGGGCGCTGCTCCGCCCACCTTTCTTCGCCCTACAGCTTCCTGCGTCTTGACCACATTCCCCGACAGACACAGCCCCGCCCCGTGCCAGTTAGATAGCTCAAGGCTTTATGAAGGCTCAAGGATCTCAAGGGAGTCATGGCAAAGAGCATGCAGAAGGGAGTCCAGATTAGGCAGCTTTCCAAGTTCCTCTGTGAGGTCACCTACACTGTGCACCTCTCCAGCTCTTGGTTACCCTCCCAGTGAAGCTGCTGTCCACTGTTCGGCCATTCCCAGCACAATGCCCTTGAGCACATCTGTCTGATGTGGAATCTGGGCTCCCAAATCCGAAAAGCCTCACACGCCCTCATTTTCCTAATGGCTTTTCAGGATGATGGGGATAGTCGTTCTTTAAGGGAAAAGGCACAATAAGTAAGGTTTCCCGTGAAGGCTCGCGAATAACTCAGAACATTACAGTTCAGCAATATACATTTTCCTAATTCAGCCTGTTCAAACTTCAATGGCACCAAATGTGCAATAAAGAGCCCAGATGGACTGCCTCCGTCGCGCTCTGTTCCTTTTGACACTGTCTTTCGTAGTTCAGGCTGAAGAGAGCATCAGGATTCCACAGGAGCCTCGCTGCTGCCGGCTCACTCATCCTGTCTGCGCAATCCTGGACCCGATTGCTGACACAGGAACATACTGCTTTGTCACGTGAATCCGTGTAAAAGACTAGGGCATTATAGATCCACCCCAGGAAGAGACATTTCTCTATTGACTGCATAAATGATAGAGACGAAGATCTACTAAAAGATCTGCCCTATTTACATTTCTAAATAGAACCCCAGGTTGAGGATGGAGCAGATTGCATCGGGGTCTGCTTTTAGGTTTTCCCCAGAGCTGTGGGAGGGGATTACATAACCAGAGGACCCACTCAAGCGCTTTTCACAGAACTAAAGCACAATCATTCTTCAAAGAAAAACCAAGCTTCTGCCCTTGAAGAAGGACTCTGCGTGCACCTTTTCTAGCTTGAAAATGAAACATAAAGACGAGTTGTGAGGAAAGACTAGCTTTGGCAGATATTAAAATGCATGATAAAAGTATAGGAATAAATCAGTTTATACCTGCAACTGACAGAGGAAAATCAATGAAACAGATTATAGAGTCCAGAAATATACCTGCTTACATTTTAGAATTTGAAATTGGTGAGAAAAAATTAGGGTAGTAATAAATTAAGTGTATTTGGACAACTAAAAATACGGGGAGGACACAGCTAGATCCTTATCACATACCTTGTACCAAAATATAGATAATAAAAACATGTATGCATAAAGTATTAACTCATAAAATGCTATAAGAAAATACCGGTGATTAAAAAAATAATTTTGGATGAGGTGAGGTAAGTCGTTGGCCTGATATAAAATGCCGAAGTTTTAAATTACAAGGATGATGAGATAGCCTGTATTTAAAAATATAAAGACTTCAATGCAGTAATAACACTTAAAGTAAAAAATGGAAATGCATAATATAAATGCATACTAATTTCATATATATGTATTCTTGAAAACCAAGAAGAATAAGTGAACAATAAAGAAAATGAGTAAATGGTATGAATAGATCATTCAGAAAGGAAATTGAATTTATGCACATATGTTTTATGTATGCATACATAGGAGATTATAAATCCACACATAGCATTTTTATTTGATTTATTCACAATTTTATTCATGATTAAAGAGATGTAAATAACAGCAATAAAATATAATTTCTACCCACTGGCTAGTACTGACATTGGAAAGAATATATAAAAGCAAACAATTGCCTTATAGCTGTATTGCTGAGGCCAATCTGACAACTAAAATTTAAAATGTAAATACTCCTTAAACCAAGAATTCCCCTTCTAAGATATACTTCCTTAGTTACACTATATATATATGTATATATATATATACACACACACACACATATATATGATTTTTTTAAACTACAGTATGGCTTGTAATAACAAGCAACTAGAAGTCTCCTAATGGTCACTTAAGAGAGAACTCATTAAATGAACTTCTGCCCAAACACTAGTCCTTAAAAAAACAACACATTAGATCTGAATGGAAAAATGTCCAAATACATTGAGTTAAAAAAAAAAAACAAAAACAACAAGTGATAGAACATTATGGTTTCTGTGATTCTCACTGAATATTTTTAAAAAGCATTGTACACAGTTGTAGTTGCCTATGTGTAAATCATTTCTCCAGGTGTCTTAGTTATTGTTCTCTCATTGCTGAGACAATATACCCAATACTCAAAGTTAAGGGAAGAAATGTTTACTTTGCTCACAGTTTGTAGAGGTCTCAGTCCACAGTCGGCTGGCTCCAAGGCAGGGTGGCATGGCAGACAGGCAGAAAGCAGCGAGGTAAGCAAGAGGGACCTAAGAAACTTCTTTCTGTGCCTTACATCTTACCCGGGCTGCCAAGATTAAGGTGGTGCCAAACCAGTCATTGGTCTGATTTAGTAACCACATGCCCTTAATCCCAGCATTGCACACTCTAGATTCAGCCATCTCTGAAAAGCCCCTTCTATATGACCTCATGAGGCTTTGGGGGGGCGGGCATTTAGGCACAAACCACAACACCAGGGATATAAACTACACTGTCAAATGTGGTAAACTGTATCAAGGGTACGTGACGGAAAGTCAGGTGATAGAGGAATTTTAACTTGCGTCATATTATTTCATCAAATAATTGAAGCATGTACTGTAAATATGTAATACTGTTATAACATCACATTTAATATTTGAATCCAGTTCTGGCTAGAGGAACACACATGGGGAGAGTCTGGGCATTTGTTTTTGCCTGGAGACTGAGGGAACCAGATAGGGTCACAAGCACAAGTGGTCAGTGTGGGACACCTCACCTACTTCCCTCGTGCCATCCTAAATAATAGTGTCGCCACGTACCTTCCTTGTTGTTTCCTGCCTCTGCTCCTGGTGGCGGTGGTGGGGAGGTAATGAGTTTTTGCCGGAACCTGTTTTCTTACTTCCTCTTCCTTGGCTTTGGCTCCCTGATGTCCTTCTTTCTTCTTGTCTCTTTCTGTCCTTCACCATATCTCTCCTCTGCTGTTGTGCAGCACAAAGGATCTCTCCTAACAGTTCTCCTGCTCAGGGCTCTCTGGAAAGCCACATCTGGGTTTGCATACCAGCCTAGCACAAATCCCCAAGATTCACCTTGTTTTGGAAAAAAATTAAGAAAGACAGTACAAGAAAGAGAGTAGGCATTGTAACCGAGAAGATTCAGCCAAAGCTTTCCTTGGCGCCCAACAATGAAGTTCTGCGATAGTAAGAAACACCTGTGTCTAATTACTGTAAATGCACTTGTACTTTAGAGAACATTGGGGTTGCTTAATGGGAACAGCTTGAGAACTGCTCAGGCAATGTTAAGAAAAACTAAAAAGTCTTTGACATAGACCGCATTACTTATTACAATAATAAGAAATTACTGACTGAAAGAAATCTGGAATTTGGTAACTCTTGAACATTTTGCCTGTTCTGTTTTTCTTTTCTTCTCTAGGAAGCAGACATGAAGCTTTTGGTTGAGTTTTCATAACTGCCCGAGGAGGTAGCTGCTGAATAATCTCTCAGCTTTATTTCCTTCTCTTCTACCCTGAAAGCAGCATCTAGGCTCCAGTCAGTGGTGCGGAAACGACAGGAGTCACGTGACAGGATGGGAGGTTCAGGACTTGGAAAGTTTCATTATCGATAAGTTACTGCCCGGAAGGAGAAGCACAAGAAAGCTCTGTCTGTCTTTGCTCCTGGTAAAGGGGGTTCTCTGACCTGCGCTGGGCACAGAGGGAGACTTGTCTCTTCCCCGAACATCTTGTCAGTCCTTGAGAATTAACTCTCCACAGCTGTAGTAACTTGTATTTGAGGTGCGTGGCTCCCGTAGGTGGGAAAATGCTAGTGTGTGTAAGCGAAACTCTGTGTGTGTGTGTGTGTATGTGTGTTTAAGAGGTGTGGACGAGAAAAATTTGGACTAATTCTATTATTTCTACTTTGGACTATCAAGGACGTTTCTCTGGTTCAGCTGACTAGGTCGGGAAGAAGCGTGTTCTCAGTTCTTATTGTGATGCTGTGACACGTATTCACAATGTAGTTTGCACATTTATGCACGAGTGTGTGTGGGGGGCGATAGGACTGCTCTGAGACAGCGGTTTGGACTTTATGCAAATTGATTCAGAAAAATGAATTTTTACCATACATTTGCTAGGTAAGAGCTTATATGTTATGCTCTCTAGTTAGTGTATAAGCTGATTTCTACTGAAATGGTTGTTTATGACTTTTTAAAAATCAGTTCATTTCCCAAACCTTCTCATTGGTGTGATGTTATTGGTGACAATAGAGTGGTTGAGCCAAATATTAAAAATGTCTGTCTCCCATCTAGACCTAGTCATCTATCATCTCTGGAAAGTTCTCTAGGCAGGTACATCCGTGTGCCTTACTCTCGATTTACAGAGAGTGAAAACTGACAAAGTTACATGTTTGATAGTTGGGTTTGAACTTGAGGTCTCAGTCCACAGAGCTCTGGTGAAGCTGACCGGATGGCATGAGCATAATTTCTATTTTCTATCATCTAGTTATACCCAATCCATCACATCTGTCAGCTTCAGGGGAGTGGAACTACGGAGAGAAGGAGAGAGACACGATAAGAAAGTGCAGTTGTTTCCAATCCAATACTTAAGATGACCTAGGGTGCAACCAGAGCTGTTGCTTCAGGCTAGGCTGTTGACAGAGAGGAGAGAGGTCAGAATTGTGGAAAAAAAACAAACTTTGTGCCAATTTGCCACTCCAGTCGTGTGGCTGAGAGCAGGAAGGGAGAGCCAATGTCAAGTGCATTCAAGGAGTAAGGTATATAGTGGTGTCCTGCAGTCTGACAATCAGACCAATCCCAATACTCACCCCCAATTCTAGTGATGTTTGCTACCAGAAAAGAAAGATGAGAGGAAGTCGTTCGTTTATGGGTTTGGAGGACAAACAGGACGCGCCAGAGCTTTCCTTCAAGCTTATGCGGGCCCCTCAGAAATAATCTCTTTCTATCCACACATTTTTGAGAGGAGGAAATTTATTTAAATGAACCAAATTCTACCAGCAGAGCTGGGATTAGAGCCAAGGTCTTTGGCCTAAACCACTTGCATATGTGAAGGTCGCAGCAGGAGCTCTGCAGACTGCAGAGCGCAGAAGAGCTCTGTTGGGAAACCATGAGCTGCCCGGGTCTATCTCCCAGGCTGGAACATGTTTTAGGGGCTCATCATTTTAAAAATCCCACAAGATGACAGACTATTGCACAGTTTAAAAATTGTGACACCGCTTGTACAGTATGATGCAAATTTAGGTGTTTATGTGGATGTTTTTCTTGAACATATCACAAAGTCTTGAACTTTGCAGAGAAGAAATTTTATTAGTTATGAATGAATATTTTAAAGTTTGGGCTTTGTGGCTCTGTCCATTGAAGTATGTAAGAAATTAAACTAACTGAATTAAATGTGGTGGTTTTAGAAGCTCACTACTGCCTTTTCACAAACCACTGTCCTCATTTAACAAACCCACGAAGGTGAGTAAGGTAGAATCTTTCCAACATAAAGACTGTTCTGCAGAATCATTTCATAGAAATAGGCCTAGTGCAGCCCAATTATTTCCACTCTTGTCTGAAAAGCAAGTGAAGGTTCTGAAGTATACCTTTAGAAACCAGTCCCTTGGGGTGGAATTGGCATTTCTGAGATTCTCTTTTTATTTCTGATTATTGACTCTTATTTATGACAATACCCAAGAAAGGTTTTGGAGGAACAGTCATGAGCTGGGTGGGAGAAGCTGGTGGGTAAGGAAAACATACCATATGTAACCAGTTGATCTGAAAGTGGACTTTGGCATAAAGAAAACAAAATAAGGAGACACTCCACATTCACAGATTCTGGTTAGGTCCATTGGTTTCTAGAGAGGTTTAAATCTAGTTTATTCCTCATTTGATGGAAGATTTGGGTGCATCTTCAGTACATCAGTATAGAAAGCCTTTGAAGTGTCCTCCTCTAATCATATCTGCTGCTGTAAATTTATCATGAAGCTTTGTGTGTAACATCTCAGTACTCGGTGTTTAGTCCATCTCCTTTTCTAGGATCCAGGTGAGGGGGAGTGCATCATTCTTCACGCTGGTGCGTTTAATAGGCTTACAGATTTTGTTTTCTGATTTAATTTGATAGGTTTACAGGTGGTAATTTTCATTACCATGATTATTCATCATTTTATGCTTTATGGTTCTACCATGCAGCTGGCAGTTGGTTTAGAGGGGAGTCATTTGTGTGTGGGGGGTTGTTTTTTCCTAAGTGTAGTGTGTAGTGTGTCCAACACCTGGTGGTTATGGATATACATAAATTATCAAGTCACTCTCTACCTCACCATTTGTACTTAAAGTGGAACAAACTGCTGCTTTATAAAATGGAGTCACTTAGGGTAAGGAACAGCCAGAAAACTATTGTTTTATTCAAGATGGAGTAACTCAGTACGGGGTACAGCCTGCTCTATACAATAGCTCAGAGAAGAGTTGTAATCTTTCAGCAACTAGCCAATGGGGACATGCCAAGAATGTCTCGTCAACTGCTCTCATATTTTTGATTTTATTTTATTAGTACATGTTTGCAGTACACTCATTTTACAGTCATCAGGCTGTCCAGTGAGTGCTTCACAAGATGGCCAGGTGATGTGCTCTGGCCCTCTGTCCCCAGGTTTCAGCTCAGCTCCGTCTCCCTGCTTGATGTGGCTCCCGGAACTGCCTGTTCTCCAGACTCAGGCTTTGAACCAACTCTACATTCTTAATAAACCCTGTGTGCTCCTCAAAGAAGCTCTGCCAGCTCCATAATTTGATCTGGCCACTTATGGTGACTTTTCACACCCTTGTTTTTGCTTTTAGTTCTCCTTTGAATCCTATAGCCACTGCTAACCCTTTCTTAGCTGTTCTGTAACCTGTACATTATTGTGCAAAGTGTAACACTTGAATGTTACAGATATTAGTAATTAAGCCAGGAATAAAACAATCTGTGATTGCCTGGCTCAGTGGCTACTGAGTGAATATTGAATGTTTGGCCAGGTAAGATTGGTGAAATAGACATAGCATGTGAATTTAATGTTATTCAATATGTTCCGACATTGTAGAAAGATACAAATGTGTTTGGTCTATGTTAATGGCAAAGCTTGCTCATGAAAAATGTCCAGTGACCTGAAGGGACACCAACAAACGATTTGAAAGAAAAATTGTTAATTGTCTAATCAATGTGTTTTTTAGTGAAACAAGGGAGGATTTTTAAAACATTATATGCAGAATGAGTCTTAGAAATTAGTTTCCAATATGTTCCCACTCTACTCTTTCTCTAATTTATTAGGCATTTCCTATATGCCAGGTGCTATGCTGGCTTTTTTGATACATTATCTAATTTTCTTTTTATAGTAATTCTTGTATGTATTATTATTTGATTTTAAAGTCAAGAAATCTGAAGATTTGAGAGATTAAAGTTGCAGATAATAGGCAGTGCCGTTCATATTTAAACCTGCCTGTATGAAAGACCAAGATCTTAGCCACTGTACCAGAGGTTTGCATATGAGTGTGTGTGTGTGTGTTTTGAGTGGGTGGAGGGTTTATTTTCAACCTGTTGTCAAATGCTCAGTGTAATTAACAAGTCCTGGGGCCACTGAGAAAGCGTTAGCAATATAAATTTGAACAGATTTTCTTTACCTATTTTACTTCTGGTTGTGAATCCTACAGCAGAAGTTCGAGAATAATGTGGTTAAGAATGTTTTTTGGGCTGGGGATTTAGCTCAGTGGTTAGAGTGCTTGCCTTGCAAGCAGAAGGCCCTGAGTTCGATCCCCAGCACCAAAGAAAAAAGAATTTTTTTTTTAATCCAGTATGCCAATCTATGTCTTTTAATTAGACAGGTTAGGCCATGAATGTTGAAAGGTATTATTGAGATATGAGAGGAGGAGAGAAGAAGTGGGAGGGAAGGGGATTTAAAAAAGGGAAACAAGCTGTATTACATACATGCACTAACTCTCCAAGATGATTGTAAAGTGAATGTACTGCAAACATGTACTAATAAAATCAAATAAAAAAGAAAGTTTTATCCGGTTGCCTTAAATGACAATGGAACCAGACTTGATTAAAACATTTTTTTCCCCTAACTCATTATTCACCAAGGTGTATTCAATGCCTACTATCTGCCAGGCACGCTTCTGGGCACCTGTGCCACATTCATGAGCAAGATAAGCAAGACTCAGTCTCTCTTTACATTCTAATTTCATATTCTAGATTGTGAAAGTTCCAGAGTTATTCGGAATTTTTAAGGAGGAATGGAGTTTGCTAGTTTGAAACTGCACTAGAGACAGTCCAATGACTTGATGGCTTTTGTAGCTTAAAATGAAATTTCTTCTTTGTTCCTTGAGTATAAATAAATGTCAGGGATACAACAGAGTGGTTGAAACTGACATGTTTCTATCAACAAGTTTACTCTGTTGGATGTAGTAGGATTACACAGGCTCAGAAATCACTCACTCTCCAGACATGGCAGTCCACTTGTATCATCTGTGATTTATGTTGGTACTTTAGGTATTCACTGGATTCTTAAAGTATTAAGGATACAAATGGGAGGCTTAAACTACTATTTCCTCCTGGAGTGGGAAGTTAGATAATAGTGCCCAGAGGTTTTCTGCTAGACAAATATGAGAATAATACAGGTTTTTTAGTTTGTTGAATGTTTATGTGAAAGGGTTATAAGCAACGCCTACTCAAAAAAAAAAAAAAACCAAAAACCTGAGGGGTTTCTGAAATCTGTCCATTCCCTGAGCACTCCTGAATAAGAAGTCAAACAGCTATTTCTTCAGCTCCAAGATCAGAAAAGGGACAGTCGGCACAAAACTACTCTAAGAGGTATCTAGAATGTAGTGATTAAGCTCAGAGATTTTGGACCTATAAGGCCTTGGTTCATGTATTTGATTCTGCCTTTAACTGGCAATCTGGCCTTGGCAAGCAATCTCTCTGTGCTTTAATTTTCTCATCTGTGAAAATTAGATAATGAGAATAATACCTACCTCCCTCATGGCTTCCCTGTAAAGATCGAATGATTTAAAACAGGGAAAGCGTTTAAAAAGTGCCTAGCATACGGTGTTTAATCAGAGTTGGCTGTTATTGATCATAGGTTCGTTGAGTTTGGTCATCCTGATTTCTTTCTTTAATGAACGCTCCCAGACAAGTAACTGTGGGTCCCTTACAGTGAGCTGTGTAGCTAAGATCAGCCTGAGCATTCTACGACCTGCTGTATTCTCTACCCACCCCCAGGACTTTGCACCCCTGGATGTTCCTAGAAAGGATGACAGAAAAAGGCAAAGAACTGGTGCGTGTCGTTTCCTAGGTGTATCATCAATGCCCCATTGCTTCACAATCTGGGAATCTTGAATTGTTAATTAAAGTAGCCTCGTTATTTTAGGGGGGTGAGGAACCAAAACACAAACTGAAGATCTATAAATTTTCCTTTTTGTACATAGTAGATACTGAAGTTATTTATTACTGTCGATTTGCCTAAGGTTTAAAACACAGCAGATTTTATTTAGAGGATCTAAGACTCTATAACTGGTACAGGTAAATGGCTCACTTAGAATTCACAAAACACTGGCGCCTAGTGAGGGAAGCAGTATGTGACTGAGTTTAAAAGCCACAGCTTCTTCTGAATTGTGCTTCTAAATGTTCAAGGACAAGGCCCCAGTAGGGAATCATCTTCGCTAAGCACAGGCTGGCTAGCAACAGTAAAGTGCTGGAGCAAAGAATTCTTTGGGCAAGGGAAAGATGGCTATTGGAATGAATTAGCAGTTTAGTTTCTTCAAACTATTTTTTTTTTTTTTTTTTTTTAGTTAGGATAATTGCTAAAGTGGTTGTTTTGGGGACGCTCTTAGGGATTTCAAACATCTTGGTTTTTCTGTTTCAGAGGCAGAAATAGAAGTCTGGAGTCACTGCAGGTAACACAATGCACAGAGATACCAGTTCTGTACACATAGTGAGAACTAGCTCCAATTTAACTTTATCAGCTGGAGGACATACTGTGTGTTACAATATGCAAACTACAAATAGCTAAGAGGAGAAGCCTTCTAGGTATTTTTTTCATTTTTGGAGAAAATAAATATTTTCTTGAGCCAAGTTTTTACTAAGTGAGAAAATATTACCTTTTATAATCTTATTTACCTAATAATATTACCTTTTAATATTATCTTCGTATATTTAGTTACTGTGTGACCTTAGACATTACCTCTCTGTGCTTTAGTTTTCTAATACATAAAACGAGATTGGAATAATAACAGTATTTGTTTCATGGGGCTTTTGTAAGCATTAAGTGGATTAATATATGTAAAATGCTTTAGATGCTACCTGCTTGCTCACAGTAAGAAGTCTAGAAAAATTTGCTTTCTGGATATTATAATACACATTTAACTTTAATAAACACTGTGTTTAAATGATCAATATATTATTCTAATAGTTTGTTAAAATAGGCGAATCATAAAGAATTATGGGAGTTCACTTTATCTGATTTTCATCATTTCCCATACCGAATGGGGAAGCATTTTGTTTAGTCCGTATCCATACAACAGTCTTGGGACTTCTGTGAGGAAAGGAGCAGTCTATGTAAAGATGATTTTTTATTTTTAAATATTAAGCTGTGGCAAATATCTCTTGTACACAACTCTAACTGAATGATTCATTTTGTTTGTCAGCATCTCTTACATCTCTTGGAGTGGCGTTAGAAAATGTCTCCAGGCTTCTACATGTATACTTTTTGGGATTTCGGATGCAGACCTTAACCATAGAAATCCACTAGTGCAATGCGGGGGATCTTTTGTATCTCTAATAATTCTCTATTGTTCCTGGAGAGGAACACATGTATCTTTAAAGAATGTTTGTCAGACCAAGCAAATAGCCAAAAAAATAGCCAAGATATATTCTCCTTAAGCAAAGGGCTGAGCTGTGTTTTGCTTCATGGGAAGAAGAGGAGGAAGACTCTGTTCTCCCTACATCAGAATTGATGTAAAGGGATTAAACATTCTTGCTTTCTCCTTCTTGTCTCAGCTATTTTGAAGAATGGACTCCTATGGAGAGCAGCATAATGTATGAGTAGAGGTCCTGTTTTTTCAGGAGAGTAAAAGAAGATGTTGAGTCAGTTAGCCAGCAGGCATTCATGATTTGAACACTCAGTACTCCTCACTATCTCCTCCATCTAGCAGTTTGTTTGTCTCAGGATTAGCATCTATGCTGCATACACAATAGCAGTCTTGACATAGGGGTTCCAGGTCCCTCCCCTTACCTCCATTCTTCTGAAGGAGGTGGCGTTGACTGTTCTTATAGCCGGCTAAGATATATCAGAAAGTGCATGAGGAGCTCTACAGAGGGATCAGGATCCAGTCATTACCACTGCCTGGGTCCCTATAATCACAAAGTAGGAAAGTTGACAAAGAAGTTTTAGACTTAAAGGAGAGAAGAAGTGGTACTTAATAGTGATGCATTAAAGTAACAATGTTATAGTGTAAATTCTTGCCATCAGTAAATAATTAAACTTGCCAAGGTTAAACAAGATAGAGGGAAGTGGAGGGAACCAGCCAAAAGCAAAGAGCAGTTTATTTGAATTTATACATTGTGGGAGGCTTGCTACCAAGGCACGGTGGGGGTACAATCACTCATCCTGTCTCAGCTGTGAATTATAGGACACGAATAATGGCCACTGTTTTCTCAGCTTTCCTAGGGATGGTACAGAACATTCTACATGGATGAAAGAGAAATTAATTTAAGACCAACAATAAATATCTTATGGTATTCGAGGTTTATTGCCTCAGGTTAAGAAAACGTCTTCATTGTTCTTAGTACTACATGTTTCAAAGAAAAAGTACAAATGTAGATATCCCATACTTGATAATCACTGTTTAATCAGGGGAGAGGTTATATTTTCATCACCCTCCTGACTTCTTACCCAGGGACAACTATTGACATTCAAATAAGTTTGAATTACCATTCAATCACCCGAAAATATTTATTAGTCTCTTGTCCTATTTGAGGCACTGTGCAAAAGGCATATAATAATGAATAAGAAACAGATAAAAATAAATAAGGGATGGTCATTGCTATGTTGAGGAAAAACTCCAAGCACCCAGAGAGAAAGAATACATGACGGGTTTGAGAGTATGGATCATAAAACGTAGGTATACCTCAAAGAAGGACATATTGAGCACATACAAATTTTGCCTCAGTCTGGCTGATGCACCTGTTCGGCAGGTAGTGGTAGCCATTCAAGCAATGTTTATGCATGAATGTAGAGAAAAATGGTATTTCTCTGGTTCACCGTTGTTTTAGACACACGTTGAATTTCTTCCTTCCTTCCTTAATTCTGGGAATCACGGTGTGGCCAGTCCACGGGAGAGAGTTTGGGACCTAGCTGGCACTCAGTAATGTTGAACAACAAGACTAATGAACAAATAAAAGAAACTCTCAGAATAAGAGAATGTTGAATTTGTGGTTACCATAAAATAAATCGGTTCCACGTTTTCTTTATTGCTGAATTTTGGCAGTGTTATGGTTTGTATCTAAAAGCCTCATGTGCTCATAGGTGGGGTTTTTGGGAGGTGACTGGATCATGGGCGTGTGATACTCATCACTGGATTAGTCCGCTGATGTGTTTATAGCTAAATGTGATGTTGGGAGGGAAGCCTGCTCAGAGAGGGTGCTCCTCCTCCCGGATCAATTTCTCTGCTGCTAGTTGCCTGCCACGAGCTATTTTTCCTCTGCGACGCCCCTCTGCGCTGCCGCCCTGCCACCCTGCCAGCCTGCCATGGAGTCAGCTGACTACGGACTGAAACCTCACAAACTGGGCCAAAATAAACCTGTCCTCCTTTACACTGTAGGTGTCAAGTGCTGTGTCTCAGCAACCAGAAAGTAACTTAGGCAATAACACAACTCCTTCATTTTTTTTCTTGAACTTATGTATCAAAACCAAAGAATTAAGGAGATTAGAAATTCCTAAACTAATTGTGTTTCTTTTTCCCACAAAAGGAAAAGAAAAAAAGCAAAAAAGCACTGCACTCTGGCATGGAGTGTATTGTGTATGTGTTGATCTCAGCTGGGTTGCTTCAATTCTAGTCACATCTTTTGTGGTTATACAATATTGGACATTTGACCTTAGAATGCTGTCAAATTCTGATTTACTCCCACATTTGTACAGAAGGAACTTGCAATATTTTAGGACTTTCCTTTTATCTTTAAACAACTCTAAATTTTATTTGAGAGAAAATTTCCTCATATCCTTCTAAAAGGTCTATGCTATGCACATGATGCAATTACTTTGAAATTTCTAGAATTTATTTTAAAATAAGGAAAATTATATATTTGTTAAACTGGTGGAATGATAGGCAAACAATTTCTGCAGACTCGTTCTGTTCTGAAGACTACCATCCGGGGCACTGCGTTTCACTGTAGTGTGCATCATTGGTCAAGACTGCTGTCACTTCACTCGCCCAGAGGAACAACGTGGCTCCCAAATAACTAGGATCCGGGTGCGGAAGCAGACTTGCTCTCGCTCCTGGTTCTTCCTTTCTGCAGCAGAACTTGTTTCTTTCTTGTCCCACGTTCTGTTAATGTGAAGTGGGGTTAGTTCTGTACTCTTCTTCTTAGAATGTCATTTCCACTTTCCCTTGCCCAAGACCATCTTTACTCTCATGTTTCCAGCAACATACATCTGATTTCCTTGTCATGTAATTATTTCTCTTCCTCCCGTTCCTCCCTTTCCTTGTTCTTTTCCTCTTCTTCCTCCTTCTTTTCTTCTCCCTCTTCCTTCTCCTTCTCCCTCTTCCTCCTCGTTCTCCTTCTTCCTCCTCCTTTTCCCTTTTCCTCCTTCTTCTTTCTCTTCCTCCTCCTTTCCTTCTTCCTCTTCCCTTCCTTCTCCCCATCCCACTCACCTCCTCCTTCTCCTTCTTCATAGTTACACAGGATTCGAAGAGACTACTGTAATATTGACCAGTAAAGGGCTGGACTGGGGAAGGACAGTATAAGTCAGATGATGAGTTTTGATTCCAATTTTACAGACAATAAAAATGGTTCAGTACTCCCTCCTAGGAACACACAATTTCTATTGGTATAATTTCTACTTACTCACAGCAGAAAGACTGTTGATGTTTTATTATTCTGGAGCATGAAAGCTTATTTAGAGCCAGCTGATTTGTAGATATGAATGAATAAAAGAACTACAATGGCTCTCAAGACGTCTACTTTTTCTAATTGCTTTTAGGTAGTTTCTAGACTAGCGATGGTAAAAAAGAGTTTTACATCACATAACTCTAATTTCAGGTCACTTCCTGGAAGTTTGTATTAATATGAATTCTGTGTATCCAATCCAGGCTTTAGATTTTGCCATGAAGAATTAGTGATTTTTTTCATAGGTGAGGAATAGAAAAAGTTTTGATGCTAGTGACACCTAGTCCATTTGGATAAAACTAACAGAGATGGAGAATTACTTCTTCTGTTTAATGTGATTTCAAACAATGAGGAAGGATGAAGGTGAGAAAGAGCATAGGAGAAAATTCATCTTGCTACAAAGGAAAAAAGATGTTGACAAATAGGCATTCTTGTGAATATGATACATTTTCTGAAAACATGCTAAAATATAATAGCAGTCTTGAGATGATTGTGGAGGCTGAAATAGAAACTTTAAAGGCTAATGGAATGTCAGTGCTTGTTTTCCTAACTCATATGAACAAAATAGTGAGAATGTAAAGTAGAAATAGGTTGGAGATTGGCCTCCTTTACAACTCAATGGAAATACATTTTAGGTAGCAGGAAACATTCTTGGATTGGACTTCCAGTGCCCTAAATTTAAACATACACTTTAAAAAAGTACTGTTTTGCTGAACTTTGTAAAACAATGATTTTGCCATTTGATGAAATTCATTTCCTTACAAAACAAAAAATGTGCTATTCTTGATTTAGATGTCTTCTAAGAAGCTTTTAAAAATGTGTGTACCCTACATTTAACATAGAAGTTAGACAGAAAACTTAATAAAATTTATTCAGAGATGTTAACCAAAAATATAATGGGTTTTGTGGCTAGGATTCATCATAATGTCTGAAAATCTCTACAGAGACAAATGGACTTAAAGCTCTGACCATAAAATGTGAGTAGTGACAGCAGTTGTAATAGAGACTATATATTGAGTCATGAGCAAATATTCATTGTTACATGACTTATTGTTTTCTAACTTTCTTTTGTCCATCTCTTCTCCTTCTTCAACTTCTCTTGTTGTTTCTACAAATGCTGAGTTCCTACTGTGTTCCAGAAACCACACTATGCTTATGATACCATGCCATTGCTCATCCAGACAAACAAAGATTACGACTTCATAGTCTAGACTGAAATGTCCATCTGAATCCCTTTAGTTTATATCTAGATATGATTTATCCCAAAGCCTCATGTGCTCATAGGTGGGGCTTTTGTGCGCTAGGGACTAGAAAAGAATGTTTTCAGCAATGAAGCTATTTACTACTTGCTATCACAGCAGTAATAGGACAAATGTATCTTTACCAGGAAATGACTTATGCATAATTTTGTAAGGGATTGGGCCAAATCCACATTAATGGGAAAATTAAACTGTTTTTATAGGATTTTAGGAAGGAATTCAGCCTTCAGTAATAAGTTGCATCTTGTTACCTAAATAGGATTCCGTTATAATATGGTGACTATTAACAAATGGCTCCATGACCACTCAGCTTCGCTCCAATGTGCTTTCTACATATACAACTCTCTTATGCTGGAGACAGTGGTTGGAAGTGACAAGTTTTGTACTATTAAGTGATAATTGTTATTTAAGCAGTATTATTACATGAAGTAGACTTTTATGCATCTAGCTACTACTTAAAGAATTTTACTAACAAAAGCGTAATTTTGTGACTGTATCTAATTTTTTAAAAATAACAAAGAATAGCAACCGCGGAACTGAAGATGAACAATCAGGGCTCTAGGTTTCTTTTCTTCTCTACTTCTTTTTAATTTTCTTTTCTTTTTTGAGATGGGCTTTCACTGTGTTGCACAGATTGGTGTCAAACTCCTGGACTGAAGTAATCTTCTGACCTCAGCTTCCGGGGAATTGGGGCTACAGATGTGCACCGCCATCCCTGCCAACCCTTTGATTATTTCAATAGAAAAAGCTGGTTATACATGACAGGATAAATAATAATTTTTAGGTGAGTTCAATTTCAGAATACCTAAATATCTCCAGACATAAAAATCTTTGTGCTCCTAGCTGATGCTCCCATGGACTTGTGAAAAGTAATATTTTAAAAAGAATTCCACAATGAAAACAAAATAGAAGAATAACCTATGTACTACACCAGATTCAGAAATGTACCTAATGATCAGAATATACATGACAAAAAAGGAAAGTCAATTTCTTGTATTAAAACATTTGATACCTAAAATTTAAAACAAAAATAGAAGATTAAACATGTTCTTATCTTATAAAATGAAGATGATTTAAATTCTTCCATAATTTTGTTACTATATGAGGTAAAATACGCTGTATGTTTCTAGCATCATTTGCCAGATCTGAGTGAATAAAGCACGTTTAGTATCTTATGAACGCCTCTCTGAATGTATTTAAAGAGCTGCCCTTTTGTGAATACCATGGTAAATGAATGGGGAATGGGAAGAGAGATAGGACTTTAGAAAAGGGGTTCTTCAAGAGTCTCGCTGAAGGGGCTGGGGATTTAGCTCAGTGGTAGAGCATTTGCCTAGCAAGTGCAAGGCCCTGAGTTTGACCCCAGAACCCAGGGAAAAAAAGAAGAGTCTCACTGACTCTTAGTTTCATCAGTATGCTGTGGTGGGCCTGAAGTACAAAGAAAGTAAACATTTAGACATTGTAATCATGCAGTTACTTGGCAGAGCAACAGTTCTTTTTCCAACCATCCCCGCTCCTGTAGAGGATCAAGTGCATAGGCTCGAGCATCCTACAAGTGCTCTAACACCAAGCTACACCTCTCGCCCGGCGAGGCAACATTTTCAGAAGTAGAGCCAGGCCTCTTATGGGGCTCACTGGAGAGATGTGATTAAGGAGCAGGCACTTGTGGTTGGTCCACTACTTCTTTCATATGGCTAATGAACCACTGAGTAGCTGGAGGGTGCTCCCCAAAACAGAGTTGCAGAGTAAGCCTGTGTAGCTGAACAGGCCAGGGGTGCTAAGGGAAGCGCAGTGGGAGAACATGGCTTTGGAACACATTTTTCACCTGAAGTTGGAGTCAGCAAGGATGATTCTTAATTATTTCATTCTATACTTTTCTTAAAATCAACACAATCCTTTGAAAACATATAAATCTTTATAGGTATTTTATAAATAAAATTACAATTAAATCTCTTAACTAAATTTTTAAATACATATTTCATATATGCGTATATGAGGTTTGATAAAAAATGTGGTGACTATTTAGAAATTTTTAAATTATGGTAAAAGGCACATTGCCATTAACTCCTCTCACTTCAAACTGAATTATCCCATTTTTTTGCCAATTTCGGAAGCAGTTCCGGAAGTCCTCTTGAGTGTCTTACCGTGCTGTCATGACTACCTCCACGTCCTGAATAGATTCAAAAGGTTTACTTTCCATGGTAACTCTGACTTTGGGGAAGAGCCCAAAGTCACACTGTGATGTTTTATGAGGCTTCCTGTCCATTGGATGGCACTTGGCAGCAGCAGTCACTATGTTTTGATCACACCTCATAAATACATTCATGAAAGAGGACTTCCGGAACTGCTTCAAAAAGTGGCAAGAATGATGGGATGAGTGTATTCGAAATGACGAGACGTTAAGGGAGATTAATGGCAATATTTCTTTTACTGTAATAAAATTTAAAATCTTAAACAGTCATGGTATATTTTATCTCCCCTTGTATACCCAATTTTACATAAATTATACGTATAATCTATATTATATTTGCATTTGGATTTTGCCTGACTTTTCCTCTTTGCTATCTCCTGACTACTTGCTCCCTAATAATCTAAAATGACACCTTGTATATATCTTTCCACACTTCAGTGTCTACTTCTGTCTGGCATATTTGACGTGTGCTTTTTCTAATCACTGTTTTAGAAAATGAGATATTGTGCTCACCTTAAAGGATTTTTTTTTTTACCGAATAATTCTTATGTAAATTTATTTAGGATAAGTGGGTTTTCTAAGTATAGATACAGATGTCAGCAATAACATAGATTTTAATTTTTCCAATGTTTTACATTTTGGGAGTATCTTACTGAATTTTCTACAAATTTCATAATAATAAATGACATTGGTATGTATTGCATATTATTCTGTCTGTAATATCTGTAAAATACTATGTGATATTAGGATGTCAAATGTCTATTCAGCATCTGTTGATATGATATAAATATTTTGATGTGTTGTCATATTCTATTTGCTAAAATTTATTTTTAGTTTTGACATCTATATTCATGAGAAGAATTGTCTTATTATTAACTCAAAAGATGCTCATCGAGCAACTGCTTTACCCTATGTGCTAATTTGGGTACTAATCATAAACATGTGCAGCTTACATCTAGATAGAAGGTTTTTTCTTTTTTTTTTTTTTCCTTTCTAATGTTTGTTGATTTTCTGCCTGGATGAGTAATTCATTGTTCATAGTGGAGTTTTGCATTAAATTCTCCTACTACAGTATTGCTGTATAACTTAATTTATCCTTTCAGGTCTCTTAATGTTTGCTTTACATATATTGGCGTTCCAGTCTTTGGCACATAAACATTTACAATTACTCTATCTTCTTAATGAATTGACCCCTTTATCATAATATGATGAACGTCTTTGATGCTAGTGATCATTTTTGACTTAAATCCTATTTTGTCAGATATAAGAGTAGCTTCCCCTGCTCTCTTATGGTTAGTATGTACGAGGAATATTTTTTCCTATCCCCTTTTCACTTTCAGCTCATATGTGTCCTTACAGGTAAATGTGCGTCTCTCGTATATAACAAATTGTTGAATCATTTTTTTTAACCTATACAACTATTTTATGTCTTTTGATTGAGGAATTTAACTCATTTACACATAAAGCAATTGTTGATATATAAATAGTTAATATTTCCTTTTTGGTAATTTTCTATATTTATAGTTATTTTATTACTCTTATTCTCTTTTCTTGTCATCTTTTATGGTTTGATGATTTTAGGGGTGATCTGTCAAATACTTAATATTTTGCATGCCTACTACAGAAATTTCTTTGTGGTTACAGTGGAGTTTACAAAGAATGTTATAGTTATAACATCCTCTTTTAAGCTGATGACAACTTATTTTTAGTTACATACTAAAATTCTACACTTTTACTTTTCACTCTCTTCGTGTTTTAGATTTTAATGTTACAGTTTAGACCTTTTTATATTGTATTTTAAGTGACAAATTATTGTAGTTATGATTATTTTAATAATTTGTTTTTTAAATTTTATACCAAAATTGAAATTACTGTATGTGAGGTGATAGATTTGGTCATTACCTTGATTCAATCATTCTACCTTGTAAAAAATATAAAAACAGCACATTGTACCCTTAAGTATATACAATTATAACCTGCCAATTAAAAATAAAATTTTAGAAGTAAAACTAAAGAATATTAGAGAATTCTGACTTTGACTATACATTTACCTTCCATGAGTTTTATACATTCATGTTTTTAGGTTGCTGATTAGTAACTTTTCATTTCACCTTGAAAAACAGAGTCCTGTTCATGTTTCTTGTAGGTCTAATGATGATGAGCTCCCCACTGGCCACATGGGCTCCCGGGCTGTGCTCCTGGGCAGGACAGTACTGCTGGTCGGGCTTTGCCACCAGACGAGGCTGCTGTCCGCCATCTGTAGTCACTTCTCTTAGGCTGGGCTCCAGAGTGCGGTCTGTGTTCTTGGGCTGAATGGTGCTGCTGGATGGTTCCTGTATTTGCGTGGGGCCACAGGCTCTTCTCTATTGTTGGATGAAGCTGTCACTAGACTTCATGATCAAATCAGGCCTCAGGCTGTGCCCTGCTGTCACATGGGGGCACTGACTGGGTTCCTTGTCCGGGGAGGGCTGTCAGCCATGCTCTGTGGTTGGTGCGGGTTGCTACTGGCCACCCGAGTTGAGCCGTGGTAAAAGTTGTCCACAGTTGTCTGGTGCTGAGTGTAGGTCTTATGATTAAATTGGCTGTGGTAAGTGGTTGGGTAATTTTGCTGGCTGGGCTTCCTAGTCAGATGAGGCCGTTATCTGTACCTGCAATTGAGTGTGGCTGGAGACCAGGGTCTTCCATCAGGTGGTGTCATTAGCTGTGCTCCACAGGCTGGTAGGGTCACTACCTGGGTCCACGGTCAGGTGGAACCACAGACTGGACCTTACTGCTTGCTGAGGTCGCTGGCTGGGCTGCATGACCAAGCAGGATGATTGACTGTACTCTGTAGTTGGGTGGGGCTAGAGGCAATTCTCCCAAATTGTACAGGTTCTCTGCCTAGACTTCATCTTTGTGTGTGGTCCTAGGCTGTGCTCAGCAATCAGACCTGGGCTTACCTTTATGGCTGAGCAGGGCTGTGATCTAGGTGGATTCCATGCTATGCTCTGTGATTGGATAGGATCACTAGTTTGGCTCACTGCCCATTTGGGGTCTCAGACTGGGCTCCTAGGCTTGGTGGGGCTGCTGTTTAGGCTCTTTTCTCTGGCAGGGTCAGACCTTATACGCTGCAGTTGCAGGCTTAGTTCCTTACCTAGGAGATACCTCAGGCTGGGCTCTGCTTCTGGCTGGACTGTTGCCTCATGCCTTAAGGCAGGCGGGACTGCCAACCAAGCTTTTCGGCGAGATGGGGCTGCTGGCTCAGCTCTTTGAGGGGGACAAAACCACTGTCCGGATTCTCTGATTGGGTGTGAGGGCTGACTAAACACAGCGCCTCCTGAAGACCCACATGCCAGTTGTTGTGAGCCCCGCCCCCTTCTTCATTTCTAGCCCAGCCAGTTCTCCCAGTGTTCCCCATCAGGAAGCTGGTTGTCTGCCCCCCCCCCCCCCGTCTCTTTTCCCCACAGGAGCAGTAGGTCCAGTAGAGCCTTCTTGGTGTGGTGCTGTGCTTGGTCCCATAGATTTTTTTTTGGTTCTGTAGGTTTTGAATCAATGGTTCTCTCTTTCATTGTTTTCTAGATGATCCCAATTTACCTTTTATTGTGCTATTTTGATCTAAGATTTACTAGAAATCTTTCTAAAAATCTCAGTAGTAATTCTTGTCACCTTGACATTACCAAATTTAAGTTTCGTTGGTGTATTAATAAAAAGATACACTTTGTTAAAATCTCCACTTTTTAAATTTGATAATTTTTTGATTCAAGCACATTACTAATTTTGCAACCTGTTTCATGGATAAACACACACACACAGATACACACACATACCCATATTCTCTATTTAAAGAATATAAATATTTATGTATAGATTTGGTGGTCTGCTGATAAATGTCTAACAACCGAGTACGATGATTTGTAACATTTGTAGTAGCTGCCAAATTACGTGTAGTAAATCGCCCAAGTTTGGTTTATTTCGAGCTACCAGGATAACAGAAGAGACTTGGAAGGTGGGAAGCATATAATCAGTTCTCAAAGGCTGACACAAACCACCTACCCAACTGAATACAGATGTTACATGAAGCTTACCAACTGTACTATTAAATTATTTTATAGGGGCTGGGGATTTAGCTCAGTGGTTAGAGTGCCTGCCCGGCAAGCACAAGGCCCTGAGTTCCATCCCCAGCACCAAAAAAAAAAAAAAAATTATTTTATAGCTTTACTTACTTTTGACTACTAGGTACTGAGTAGGTTCCCTTGATGTCGTCTATTAAAATAGCATTTTCAACTTTTCCTGGTAAATATAAGACCTTTGCTCCATATGTTTGACTGCCATGTTTTAACACATAAGCTTTATAATGATATAAGCAAATTCCTAAACCATGCATTTGATCACTATGCAGTGATTCTTTCAATCCTGGATAATGTTTAAACAATAAATTCCACCTTATCTGATATGAGTACTGCCATTTCTGTTTTCTTTTTGTTTATGTTTTTCAGATAATTGCTTGCTGATTTTTTTCATTTTCCATCTTTATCACTTCACTTTAGGGATGTGTGTTACAAATATTATATATATATGACTTAATCTGATAGTATGTATTTTAATAGGATTCTGAATGTTTTCATTTAACTTTATTTCTTGAATCTTTGTATTTAATTATTATTTTTCTTGTTAACTTTGTATTGGTTTTCTTAACCTGGTAGGTTTGATTAATTGATATTCATTCTATTTTCTTTTTCTAGTTAATTTGGAGGGTCTACTAAGATTGCCCTTTTATTATTGATTGCTCTGAGCTCCCTGCTTTCAGAATCAAACGAATAAACCCACCTCTTTCCCATACTCAGGATGCATTCACTGTTTGATGCTTCATTTCTCTCATTTTTCCCGCTCTAGAGGATGATGTTATTAAAATCTTTTCATATCATCTATCTTTCTTTCCTCCCCCTTTGCCATTAAACTTTTAGAGTGATTTCATTGTTTGAAGTTTCCTGTGATAGTTTCGGTACTGGTTAGTGTTTTCCGTACAGTACGTCCCTGTTATTTTAAGAATCTTTTTTAACCTTTATGTTAAGCAATATCAGACATTTGTCTTCATTGTTTATGTAGCTCTATCAGCCTCCATATCTGTGTATAAAAATCAAATTTAATTGTTTACCATTCTTTTCTTTTCTCTTTTTCAATCTTGAGATGTTATTTTGGTTTCATTTATCACTTAATGTTCCCTTGATTAACTATATGAATGATTTACCATTGCTTGATTTACTAGACTTACTAGAATTGATCTTAAATCCCAGGTACATTCCCAAATTCGACTAACAAATATCCTTTCATATATCTATATCTACATATCTTTATGGTTCTGTCCTTCTGGAGAACCCTGGTAATACATGAACTAAAATAAAATAAAATTTTGTGGGGGAAATTGCCAGGGCCTTTTTCTCCCAGCACTAATCGTATGTTTTATATTTTTTATGGCTTTTATCAAAAAAGTTTTTAGATTGTGCTAATAAACTGTAGTGCATGGCATTTATGCAACACTTGATATTTTATCTATAGCCTTGGGATTGAAAACAAGTATTATGATTACAATGTGGCTGTTGATTTAAATTATTTTCTGAAGCTTACTTGAGTAATATGGAGTATGGATTGGTGGGCATAATCACCAGAAGGTATTTGGTTAGATTATACTAATTCAATTGGTTATATTAATTTATTCAGTAGTACCTTGATTCCTGAAAACTTCTGTTTGCAAACAATTTGGTTCGCAAACAGAAGCATTTGGTAACATTCTGCTTCTTCTCAAGAACTTTGCATTGGTGATGCACATGAGCAGTGGTACTTCGGTTGATGAACTTAATTTGTGCCACGATTCTGGAAAAGATGGCCCTGTTTGTTCTGTGGAGGGAAGATGGCTATGGTCATGTTATAGAGTTTGAGAACAGAAGTACAATTTTTGCCAAGTTGTTTACAAACAAAAGCGTTCATGAACCGAAGTACCACTGTATATTTATTCAGGTTTTTCACCCTTTTGAAGCCTTTACTTTGAGCTAACTGGAAAAATCATACAGGTACATGTGAAAAGTAAGGCATGATTACAGTTGGGTGAAGACAATCTTACCAGAAAGGTAATGTTGAAGTGGAAATTCTAGGACTATGGCATGCTGCAGAGCTGAAAAAATAGGTAACTAATTTTCTTCTTCTTTCTTACCTTCTCCTTCAACAGAATCTATACCAGTCTACCCATAATACCTCTCAAGGTCATCCATGTCCTCAAAAACCCTAGAAAATTCAAATTCTCCTTTCTCCATCTCCTTACGTGCCAGTGAACAAAGGCATGCTTGGCATATTTCAAGTCAGATTTATGGTCTAGATGAACTCAGGTTTCAGCGATGTCATGGTGTTGTTCACATGCACACAGTTTGTTAAAACTGTAGGTAATTCATGACCACCTTGAAGCCAGTGGGATACCATTCCATAAATAGGGTGCTATACTTGGTCTGGATGGTGTCAATGGCAGCATTGTCATCATTGGGAGTCATGTCGTCACAGTACAACAGGTAGTAAGCAGCATATTTACTGTGGCAAAGGCAGCTTTTCACCAGCTGCTTGCCTGTAGAAGCAAGCACTGGAGCTCTCGCCTTCAGAAACATGTTCATGATACGCTGTCTCAGCAGAGAATACAGTGAGTGGGCTATGTGATATCAGAAGGACGTGAATGTAGGGACAGAGTGTCAGGTTGATCTGCAATTCTGTCTAGTCAATATTCAGGATTCCATCAAATCTGACAAAAGCAGTGATGGAATACACAGTCTAACTAATAAGATGGTAAAAGCTGGTGTAGGTTGGGTGCTCCGTATTGAGGTTTCTATGACAGATGTCACAGATGACCTTGCTGTCTACCATCAGGGCATAATTAGAATGGTCCAGGGTGATGCGGGGACTGAGAATTGTTATAGGGCTTTATTACAGCTTTAATAATTTGGGAAACTGGGTAAATGGGGAATTTTTGCCATTTGTCCATAATCAATAAAAAGATGTTCCATTAGCGGGGAGGGGAACCCAAAACCATTTCCTTCATCAAAGCTGTGAAAACCAAGAAATCCTTAACACCTGTGCACAGGTTCGCTGGCTGCCTAAATTGGATCACTGATCCCCTTGCAGGTGGCGTTAATGTCTCCAGATGCAGCACCTTTCTTGCCTATGATGAGCTGCTCAGGGTGGAGGAGCCGGCAAACTTTGTCAGCAACCAGATATACTGAACCAGTGTCGTGGGAGTTGAGAGAAAGACGGGGAGTATGTGAAGTGAGACTGCGTAGACAAATGGGGACCAGATGATACAGGACTCTGAGAGGTACTTAACACTTGTAGTAATAGGCACACGCATGCGCGCATGCACGCGCACACACACACACACACACACACACACACACACACACACACAGAGCATTGTGTTGACTCAGCAAATTTATCTTTTGCTGAGGTGGAAAGCACGGATTTGGAGAAGACCAGAGAGAGTAAAGATAAACTAGTCAGGAAGATGTTGTGGAGGTCTGGGTGAGAGACAATAGGCACCTCAACTAGGATGTCACAAGGAAGACAGACAGAAGAGGCAGATTTATAAAATAGGAAGTCAAGGCAACAGAATCTGAGGGATTGTTACATAGATTGTTACATATGTAACAATTCCTCAGCCTCTCTTATGCAACATTGGAGATTTTAAGGAGAAACTCTAAATTTCTGACTTGAATAGCTGGTGGATGGTAGATCTGCTTATTGATTTAAGGAAAACTGAAAGAAAGCCAAGTTAGGTGCATTAGAATCATGAATTTAGTAGACTATTCTAAATTCAGACATAATGGAGATATGAAATAGTAATATTCCAGATGGTTATAGACTATTCTGGACTGGAGATGGACATGTTGAATCATCTGTCTGTACTTGGTTATGGACATTACAGCTGTGATAGGAAGGGTGAATCAGGTTGTGCTTATTGTGCTGTTTCAGGGTTCTATTTCTCTGCTTTCACATCTTAAAATTATTTTTATTGTAGGTATTATTTGAAACATCTATATTTTATTGTTATCATTAATATACATTTATCTTGAGACATAATAATTATACGTATTTATATGGTACAGTGTGGTAGTTCAATATATGTATACAATGTGTAACGATTAGATCAAGGTGTTTGGCGTACTTATTACCTCAAGCATATATGTATCATTTCTTTTTGTTGAGAATGTTCAAAGTTTTCTCTATCAGTTAATTTGAAATATTCAAGTAGTTGTTGCCAGCCGTAGTTATCCTGTTAGTCTATATAACATTAAAAGTTAGTCCTCCCATCCAACTGCACTCCTGTGTCTGTTAACTATTCTCTCTCCATCCCCCCGCTCCATTCCCTTACCTGGCTCTGGCAATCATATCGTAGTCTCTACTTGTTTGAGATAAAGTTTAGCTCTCATATGTGAGAAAGCTGTATGTAGTATTTGACTTTCTTTTACTTAATTCACTTAACATGACACTTTCCATTTTCATCTGTGTTGCTGCAAATAATGGATTTTTGTTTTTTCTTATAGCTAAATCCTATTCCATTAGGTATATGTACCAGATTTTCTTGCTCCATATAGCCACTGATAGACAACTAGATTGCTTCCATATCTTGACTATTATGAATAGTAGTGCAATGAATATGAGAATATAAATGTCTCTTTGCCATACTGATTTAATTTCCTTTGGATATATACCCAGAAATAGGATTGCTGGATTCTATTTTAGTTTTTGAGGAACCGCCACACTATTTTCCTTAATGTTGATACTGATTTATGTTTTCAGTAATGCACGAATGATCTCCCTTTTCTGTGTCCTCACCAGTGCTTTTTTTTTTTTTGTCTTTTTGATAATATCTATCCTAACTGGGGTGAGATTAGAACTCATGGTGGTTTTGATTTACACTTTTCAGATGACTAGTAATGTTTTGTAACATATTGGCCATTTGTAGATCCTTTTTCCAGAAATGTTTACTCAGGTCATTGTATCAGTCAGTGCTTACTAGAGAAACAGACTTAATACAACATAAACAAATATATGAGACTTTACAAGATTGATTTACAATGGCCACCTACAGAGTCGGATGGAGAGTGCAAAAGGTCTGTCTGTGCACTGGGGATCTGAAGGATCCAGCCAAAGACCTGGAGCTCAATGAAGTGTCCCAGGCAAGTCCTTATATAGCTGTGAAGGAAGGCTGAAGAGTCTGCGCTGGAAGCCAGGAGAAAACATCCAAGGTGATGGCGAAGATCGGACCTCCTCAGAAGAAAAACAGAAGTAATCCTTCCTTCTTCATTTCCTTTTTATACCATTCTGGTGATAACCCTCCCTAGGGTGGGTCTTCCACACCCAGAACTGTGCTGAGTCAATTTGGTTGGGTGTTACTTACTCAAGTAGACACAATTAATCAACCATCACAGTCATTAATCCAATGCATTTATTTTTTAAACTCTTTGGCTACTGTGTTTAGAGGATTTGGAGCCAGGATCAACATCACATCCCAGGTACTAAGATGAGCCAAATCTCTGTGCACACCAGTAGTGTTACCAGGTGTTGCAGGGACCAGCAGTACTTTCTAGGCTCTTATGGTCTCATTCCATGAACTGGTCAGAACAATTGGTGAATGTGAAAGATTAACATTTATTTTAGGGAAAAAAGAAGAAAAGAAGAAGAAAGGGAAGTGCACAAGAAGTGCTCAAGGAGAAAAGTGTGCTTTGAAGGAAAAAGAGTAGATATATCCTGTATGCAGAACAGGCCACTGCAACAACAAGAGGGCAGTGGCAAAGAAGAAGGTGGCTACCATGTTTTAGATCTTATTTCTTACATGTAAGGTTCATCCTTACATTAGGTCATCCCATCAAAACCTGAGTTGATCTCATGCTGGAAGATTGGTGTCAGGTACAGGGCTGGGCTTGGTCTCATGTCAGAAGATTCTTATCGGGTGCCAGCCTCAGGAGCTGCTGCTCTGCACCCATGGTTAACAAGTCTCTGCAAATAGTACCTCATGCGCAATTGCCCCAGGCACATTGCCATGCCCTAGTCTTTTGCCTCAGTAGGAGGTGCCTAACTTGCATTGTAAAGCTGTGAGATAAAGAAAGCAGGTAGACCAGATGGCCCTCCCCTACTAAAGAAAGGAGGTGTGATTGTGATAAACCTCCCTTATGGTCGGATACTATCCTCTGGTGAAGGAAGGAGTGTGGAAAACTTTGAAAGTGAGGAAAGGGGCCCAAACTCTACAGAAAGGGAGTTTGACTTTTTAATTGACTAAATAGTCAACTTAAATTGCTACACTAAATGGAGGTTTTCCAAACCTAAGATTAAATCAATTTAAATTGCCAACTTCAAGTAGTTTTTCCACTGTTGGATGGAATAAAAACTTCACAAGGATGAGATAACAGAGAACTATAAGATAAAATGTGTTCTGTTAAATTTGTCCACTTGGCTGTTTTATATTCACATAATGTATTAATTAAGTCATGTGATTTAGAATGTTTGATTTGATATACACATAGTTCCAAATTTTGCATACAAATAGCTACTAACTGTACAAATATGTTAATTAAATGTATGTATATATAACATATTAAAATTATCACCAAAGGAAGTTTTAACTTATCTAAGGTTACACAGCTAATAAGTGGTGGGGATGAAATTCAAACCCATGTGGTTTGACTCCAGAATCCACAACTAAGATTACAGACTAGTGAGCCTCTTTGGAATTCCATTTTAACTATCTTGGTCTTGCTCCCTTGAATTTATTGTGTGTGATAACTGAATTCAGTGTGCAAATAGTCTGCAAACAGCAAAAGACCACTAGCAGTCTTCTTGTTTGCCCTAAATTCTCCTTTAAATTTGAGGCTTCTAAGGCACTGGAACAGACATTCCTAAGAAATCTTAAAAGATATCTTTCTTTTCTCAAGCTATCTTTGGAACACTGATCACATTCCCTGAGTTATAGGGTCTAAGCCAAATTGCGAGCCCTGAGAATGGCAAGACTATACAAGGCAGTTAGAGACAAGAGGAACTGCCTAGGCTCCTACTCCTAATATTTTTTGCACCTTAAATTAGGACATGTGGCTTTTCAGGGTTATAGGATGACTGGGAGATGTAATATGAATGTCTAGCTACCAGTGTTTCCAGGATAATTTGGTAGTTTATGCTAAGAATAGCCTAAAAATAGTTTCAATAACACTAGAACTATTGTAAGAAATCTGAGATTTATTGTCAATATACTAATTAGGTATGAGGTGAAAAAAGACGTATCAGTCCCAAATATCCTATATTCTATGATGCACGCAACCTCACAATTATAGAATAATTCTTTTGGATCTTGCAAGGTTGAACGAAGTGGGTAAATTAATGCATGGTTTTTATATAGTCTGTTACATATCTAGATTCCAGAACAAAACCAGCCATTATAAATGAGGAAAGCAGAAACCAAAGATAGAGAAGAAGCTGAAATTTTTCTCGCAACAAGCTGCTTTTTTTTTTTTTTTTTTTTTAGTAGCTAGAAATTGTGGAATCTTGTAGAGTTTATCTTGGTACAGTTTGTTTATATACTGAGTAATAATAACCCAAAATAGGATCTACTCTAAGCTCAGAGTTTAAGAGAGATTGTAACAGTTTATTTCAAACTCCATTTAAAAATACAACAAACAATATCTCCCAATGCGTGATCTAGTATTTTGATCTACAGCCATAAGAAATCTAAGAATAAACCATTTCAGTCATAGAGCTCCTTTCAGCCAAGGATTGCAAAGATTTCAAATTACACACTGAGCTTTTCAGATGCCTTTATGGGATAGGCCAATCTGTTTGTCATGAAATAAATGTGCTAAGCTCCCACTTGTACATGCAGCAAGAATAAGCTCAGATGGAAAATTATACAAAATTCCTTGTGAATTTGCACCAATCCTTTAGAGATGATTTATTGGGAAGGCAATGTATAGCAAGATACAAATAGTGGTGATACATGCCAATAGCTCCATTACAACACTCTTGGCAGTTAACATTAGTAAATAATAAGAAAGGGACTTTTTCTGCTTTTTTCACCATTTTGCTTGGAATTCATAATCATTTTCTTATCTGCATGTTTTTAGGCTGAATTTAGGCCATTATAAAAGAGACCTCATTGAGCCTTTCCCCTGAATATAATGGCAGATGCTTGCCTGAGTACTTTGGGTGCATTAATTTATTCCATCTTTCTAAACACTACTTTGAAGTAGACACAATTATTAGACTCATTTTTACAAATGAAAACACTGAAGCATAGATAAGTAGCAAGTCCAAAATTGTACAGCTAATAAATTGTTGAACTGGAATTTGAACAAATATGATCTAATTTCAGAGTCTATGCTAGTAAACAACTTACCATATCATATTGCCCTAGTGAGTTTATAGCGGCATATATATTCATGAATAATTAAGGAATGTTTATGTAATATGTTATAAAGAATCTCTATTTTGTGTGCTGGAAAAATAACTTTGGTGCAACTTCATTTATTTAATTCACTTATTTATTTTGTCATACTGGGGTTTGAATCCACGGATTCATGCATAGGAGGAAACTGCTCTACTACTGTTCTACATTATCAGCTGAAAACTACAAATCTAGTTATTCAAATTCTATGCCAAAACTATCTCTTGAAGAAGTTTGTGAAACTTATCCTGCTTCGCTTAAAAGAAGTGGAGCTACTTATAAATGTCAAAACTATATATCAGAGGATTCGTCGATTATAAAAATCATCATAAATATGGAATTAGCCTAAAGTAAAGACACTTCTCACAGCCTGATTTAAAAGGTCAGAAAGAAGAACAATTGAATGTCTTCCTGTTGCTTGTTGGGAAATCATTTTAATTACTGTCTTTAATTGGAAAATGCATATATAATATTCAGCAGGCTAAATAACTTACTAAACCTCATCAAAATTCTATGAAGTGGATATTGTTGTCTCTAATTTACAGAAGGAATAATTAGGGCACAGGAAAGTTAGTATGTAACCTGTTTAGTGCGATGGTCCTAGAATACAAACCAGGAAACTGGCTCCAGAGTACAGGATCTAGATACATGCTTGAATGCTTGAAAGCTGTGATAATTGTTCAGCAGAGGGTGAGGGATTTTGGTTTTTGTTTGTGTTTTGAATTTTCTGCTTTCTTTTATCCAGCCTTCTTCTGGGTTTCATTTTTCTGTATCATTTTGAAAGTTTCTTTTTTGGTTTCGATGATTGCTGTAGGTATCACATTTTATATGTATAATTTATCACACTCTACTGGAGTCAGCATTTATCAGTTTGAGTGAAGTGTAGAAAACTTGTCTTCCTCTTGATCCCTTTACTCTTCTCCATTATAATTGTCTTAACTAATTTTTCACATACACTGAGAGTCACATCAGACATCATTATAATTTTTCCTTCAGTCATAAAATATTTGAGAAAATTTATGAGGAGAAAGTTTATTATATTTACTTCTCTTTTAAAAATATTTTTTATTTCTTCTTGATGTTCCTATGCCACCTTTTATCATTTTCCTTCTGTCCAGAGACCTTCCTTTAGCCATTTTTTTTTTTTTAATTAAAAGTCTGCTGGTGAAAAACTTTTAGTCAGCCCTCATCTGGGGATATCTCCATTTTTCCTTTACTCCTGAAGAGCTTTAAAAATGTTTTTATTTGTATTTTTATTATGTTTTTAGTATATAATAATTACATTCATTGTGGAGGGTTGGTACATGCACATAACACATCTTAATTCTTTTTTCATCCCTTCACCCTGTCCTCTTTCTCCTCCCCTCCATCTGTTGGTCCCCTAGTCTTTTGCAAAAGATCTACCTCCTTGTTGCCTAATATCTACCTTTTATTTTCCTCCTCAATATATTTAAACTTTAGGTTTCTCATGTAAAAGAAGCCATGCAATATTTAAGCTTATGTGTCTGATTTATTTCACTTAACATTATGCTTTCAAGGTGCACCTCTTTTCCTACAAATAGCTCAAGTTTTGCCAGTGATGGGAATCAGGATCGTCAGTTCTTCTCTTCCAACACTTAAAACATGTGCCATGGCTTCCTGAACTTTGTGGAGTCTGATAAGAAACCCATATCATTCAAATAGTTTTCCTGGTAAGTGACATATCATTCTTCTTTGGCTGCTTTTAAGACTTTTTTTCTTTGTCTTTAGTATTCAGAAGTTTAGCTGTGATACATCTTTATAAACGTTATTTGGGGGGGGTGGTTAAGCTGTTTAAGTTTTTCTCATCTTATTTTATCTATAGAGTATGTCTTTTGATGAATCTGGGAAAAATTCAGCTGTGATTTAAAAAATAACTTTTTCACCGCCCCCCTATGCCTTTCTCTTCCTCCTTTCTTCCTGATACAAATGTTAGATCTTTTGTTATGGTCCCATGTGTTTCTGAAGCTCTATTCGTTTGTCTTTCACTCTGGTCGGATTTGTTTACTTCTGTGAGTTAATTTTCAACTTCACCGATTCTCTCCTCTTGTCCTCTCCTTTCTGCTGTTGAGCACATTGACTGATTTTTGAAATTTTGTTCATTATTTATTTTAGTTCTAGAATTTCTGTTTGGTTCTTCTCTGTGTCTTTCTTTCCTGTGACTTTAATGCATTTTTCTTTGGTTCAAGCATGTTTATAATAGCTCATTGAAACATATTTATGCTGGTTGCTTAAAAATTGTAAAATAATTCCAACATTTTTGTCATCTTGGTGTTGGTACTTGTTGATTTTCTTCAGTCATTTAAGAATATTTCTGCTTTTGGTATGTGTGATTTTCAGTCATAAACTGATGCCGTGTGGTATTATAAGACTCCATGTTTTATTTAAATATTTTATCTTATCAGATGTTCAAAAACAAAAACAAAACAAAACAACACAACAATAACAACAACAACAACAAAACACGGAGACCCAGGGTTCCAGGCAGCAAAACCAAAGCTCCAGGCTTGGGCCTTAGCACTGTTGTTTGTGTGGCGTCACTTCTGTCACATTTTATTGGCAAAATAAACTGCAATGTCAGATCTAATTCAAGAGGAAAAGAAATTCAAACTCTACCTCTGGACGCAGAATGTGGCAAAGTCACATTGCAGAAAGGTATATGAGATGAGAAGGATAATTGTGACCATTTTAAAAAATAATCTGCCATAAGATTTGAGGCGTAGCTCGGTGTTAGACCACTTGAATGCATGAAGCTCTGATTCAATTTCCAGCACTGAAATAGAAAAAAAAAAATCTCCCACATTAGTAGTTGTTTTGCTTTAAGGAATTATGGATTATTCTTGTGTCATAAACTATTTTTCTGTTTTTCCCATTTTAATATTAAAACTATGCTCCCTTTAGTAGTATATATCTCCAGAAGTAATTGTCAAATTGCACTGTGCCCGTTTGCCCAATTCTATTGTTTCATTTTTTTTTTAAATATAAAATGTTTAAGGTAATTTTTGGGATGATTTCATCCACTTGGGAATGATGCCCTGGGCACGTGTCCCTGACTTGATCATTCAGCTGAAGACATGAGGAGATACTTGCTATACACCCCTCATCCTTGTCTTTCCACAGATTCAGGCAAGAGAAAATCCTCACAGATTTCTCACCTGAAGGGGCTGTTGGGAGTTTGGAAGAGGTCAGATTTTGCTAACAACTCTCCTTTCCCATTCTTCCACATACTATATTTGCACAGGTTGGATACATACCTGGATCTCTGTTTCTATGTTACTCCTGGATCCATGAAAATAGCATCAACTCTATTTTCCTTTGTGCTATTAAGGAGAACAATGAAATATAAAGAGAGATTATCTTGCCTCCTTTGGAATAAATTAGGATCCATTGTGAGGAGCAGAAACTCCTTAACAGAGTGACTGATTACACACACAGTGAGTGTGGGAACTTGTGTGTTAGATTGGATTTTAAATATTATAATGAAATGGCACTACTTCAAGTTGGGTGAAGGGAATTGCAAAACATTGTTTTCCTTATCTTCAATGATTATAACACCTTCTCCCAAGGTGGTATGGTAGATTTTTCAGAGTGTTTATCTGACTTCTATTCTTCTTCATATGACCTTCAGTATCTTATCTAGAAGATGGGAATAATGATATCTACATGCCAGAACATTGTGAGTGAGATAATAATGTCTACACTTTAGGCAGCTACTAAGGGCTTTAATGGGAATTAAATGTAATGATAAATGACAAAAGAGTAAAAGTTTATAAGACTACTCAAGTGTTAACTGTTTCTATTCCTATGCTTATTCCTTTTAAACATAGCATATACTACTTATTTTTTTTTAATTTGAAAATGAGGAAACAGGTTCAGAAAGATTAACCAATTTTCCAGCTAACTAAATGGTGTGATTTTGCTTCAATCTATATCTTCTGTCCCTTAGTTCAGTGAATTTTTACACTGCTTTCCTGCGGTTGTGAAATATTCCCCAGACTCTCTTGGTAACAATATACTTTACCGAGTCTTGCATCTCTCTGTATTAATGTGTTGGGGAGACAATTTGCCTGGAGTCAGCACACAAGCCAAGTTCCTGCCACCTGCTTTTATAATGGAACACAATCATACTCTGTTTCTGTGTTATTTATGTCCTCTTTCACACTGCAGTGGCAGGTTTGAAGATACAGCAGACTGTAGGCCAGATTAGTCTAAAATATTTATTATCTGGCTTTTTACAGAAAAATTTGGCATCCTGACTTTTATAATCATGCTACATATCACAGTACCAGCGTCTCGAAGAATGATGCTCCACAAATAGCCTCAGTAGATGGTCTTTTCAGCAGTTCACACCCAGCTGAATCAAGGTGGACAAATGAGCCCTTTAACTTTCTCTTATTTCCTCCTCAAGAGACACTTGGATTCTTTGACACTGGTATTTATTTATTCCTAGTATTTATTCCTAGAGGTCCCTGTGGCTCCAACTTCATTGCACACTGAAACAGGAAAGAAGAGACTTTAGAAAATCTTCTGTTCAGTATTCTCACTCAAGGAATGAGAAAACTGAGACCCACAGAAGGGTGGCTTCTCACTTCAGGCTAAGTAACAGTAGACTTCAGGTGTGAATTTTCATTCAGCTATTTTATGCTGGATCAGAAAAGGCCACAAAGTGATTAATGAATGGTAAGATACTGTCCAGAGAGTTCACACTGGGATATGAATTTTTGAACCTAAATACACATACCAAGCATTCACTTGTTTTACTAAGAAAAATTACAAAGAAGAGATTGCACTGTTCATCTTGGTCTGGGTGACCCCAGTTTCCCTTATCTTGTCTTTCCCTCTTGAATAAATATAGTATTGATGTTATTATTTGGCCGAAGGTGCCTGGGGCGAGCTGTGAACGCTATTAAATAGGGCGGGTGAGTTTAAGAAGGGAGGGAGCTCATGGAGGTGAGTCTAGGTGCTACACTGATTTCTGAGTTCTTTTGTATTTCTGGGTGAAGATAACATTTTAAAAAATTCATTAGGTTATTAATTATGTAGAATTTGTATGATTCCATGAGTGAAAAAAAAAACAAAAAAACAAACAAGTCTTGTGTTTGGGTCCTGCAGGCGCATCCACTGGGATTATGGCGTTTTACAATCCAGCTCACCTACATGAAGAGCTTGCCCCTAAAAATAATTAAACTTGTCAAGATTCTCAATGGGAACTCTTGGCTAGAACCATAAAAGGCTAAATAATCAAGCAGACAGGTTAGCAGGGAAGGTCAGAACAGGGCCATGATTAAAAGGTTATTAACATTGAACAGCTCTTCTATTTTTAAAACCACTAGCTTTTTAGAAGGATTTGACCTTTCGATGACATAGAAATAACATGTAGGACTTGGCATGGCACTTGATTTCTCTCTGCCCAACCTCCCTTTTCTCTTCTTGTAACAGCACCCCTGTCGTTGGGAAGCTACCTTCTCTTTACTCCATGTGGCTTGGGTGGAGTTTTTAATCACGGGGTTTTCTCCCTGGGCTGGTAGATGTAATTATGTGATCCAATCTAGGCCATTTGAATCTCTTGCAGCAGTTTACGGCCTAAACACCAAGGTGGATGGACAAGGACCCCTGGTAGAAAAGTTCACCATGCTTCGGGGATGCCCACATCTGCCCTGAGCTTGGTCTTCCCCAGGACTGCTTGCTCTGTCTTTAGAGCGTTGTGTTCGTCCAGTGTCATTCCAATTTATTCGTTTTACTTAAATTAGTAGTTTTCTGTTGTTTCCAGAACGTTTAAATGCCAACAGGCACAAAGCCTGACATATGTTATCTTACATATTTAACAAAAACACTGTGAGGTTTGTATTATTAGTTCTATTACATGCGTGAGAAAATTAAAATTAGAGAGAGTTAAGTTGCCATGGTTTATGCTGGTAACAAGGCAAAGATGTCAGAGTAACACTTGGGAACGTCACGTCCTGGGGCCAGGAGGACAAGGCACAGCTGAAGGCAGATGCCGGAAGTCCAGATTTCAAACTGCTTGCAGGACAGGGCCAGGGAAGCCAGGTCCAAGAGCCCAGCATCAACACAGCCCTCCCCCTTGTTTATTTTCTGGAAGCAATATTTCTTCCCAGAGAAGGTTTGGGCATATTTCTTACAGTCAAGAATCACTTTATGGGTAAGGGAACTGAGCTCCAGAGATGTCAAATGGATTTTGACATGACACAAGGTCACACAATTCTAGTTCACATGGCGAAAGTTAGCAAGTCTGTGGCAGATCAGGGATCAAGACCAGGGCTTTATAGTCTCTTACTGCCTGTTTCTTCTGAAAGCGATGATGTATTTTGATTTCCTGAAATGGTATAGTTGAGTTGCACCATTGACACATTCAACTTTGTGGCAATGAAAGGAGACAGGGATGCAAAAATAGAGAACTTTAATATTGCGAACAATTCAATCTGTCAATCTGACTATGAGATGGAGAAGGTGAGTATTTTGGTTACTTAGTGAGATTCAGATCTCATAAAGCTCTTGCTGTGGTGAGTAACCATGCTATGTGGTTATGTATTTGATATTCTTTTTTCTAAAATTAATCAACATAGATCCTGAAACATAGCCAATGTATTTCCACTGATCTCTGTCCTTCCCAAAGTCTATTCAGTATTGGAGAAAAAAAACTGATACTAGTGGGCTTCCTGCTGCTGGTATTGTAATGCATGGATGAAGACGTTTTCAAGAATAACTAGGACTGAAGTTACTATTTGCTCAGTGTGTTCACTAGAATTTCAGCCCAATGTAAGTTGCAGCTCCACATCTTATCAAAGTGGAGGCAGTAAAATATCATGTAACTATAGGGCCTTGTCTCTATATCAGAAGGGTTAACATTTATGTGCTAGCACCTTGTGTGATTGTGAACAATTCTTTATTTCCTGGGTTACAGAAAAATACTGAGGCAAACCTTCAAGATAATTCCCTGTTATCTATTAAGTACTAGTATGTTATCTACTAATATGGTTATTGTAATAGAACTTTTCGAAGAAATTTCAATGTAATAGTAGTTGAAAGTAGTAAAGAGCTGGTAGTTTTGATCCTCAGTTCATCTTCTTTATTTTATATTTTTACTTATATTTTACAAAATGTGACATTTGGACCAACCAGGCAACTCTGGTCTCTTGTGGGATCACTCGTTGTTCGTGATCAACTTTAGGTTGGAGAACCTTGACTGGGCTGACTTACATGTACATCAAACTCCTGGTTGTAGGCTGCTTAAGAACAGCCTTGGCTTGTGCAGTTAAATTTTCTTTAACAGTCTAGCTTGGGTGTGTTTGTATGGTGGTGTCAGTGTCTCATGAAAAATTAGAAGCACGTGGTACCTCTTAAAGATTGGGCTCAGAGTTGGCATAATAGAACTTTCTCCATAGTCTATTACCCAAAGCAAGTCACAAGACTGCCCTAGATTCAGGGGGAAAAAACAGACTCATTTTGATGAAGTAAGTTGAAAAGTTGTATTTTCAAGGAACATGTGTATAATGTGGGTCATAGTTGGGACCGTAGCTAAAGATCCAGTTTTTGTTGGTTTAACTGCTTTGGTTTGTGTGCTGGGGTCAGCTGTCTCTGCCAGATAAATGTTTGACATATTCCATTGGAGGGCATTCAAGTTCTCCAGCAGCTTAATAGGAACTGACACATGCAGCCAAGAGGTTTTCCCTTATTGTATTTCCCCTAAAAGGATTCTGGGAATTGAGATAAAGTTTTTAACACAGAAAGTTCTGACCCTGTCAGAACTTGATCCGACCAAAGAAGCAATCTTTGTTTCAGAGTTGGAATTAAATGTTCTGTCTCTTTGATGATAGAATTATGACCATCTGGATATGGCCTGAATTTGCAGATGCATTCATTATCAATTAGTATTGCTCAAAAATGCAGTTACTGCCCCAAATAAGGAGAGAATAATCTTTCTTTCATGGTGCTGCAAGAGGAGAACATAGATAGACACATGATGGAGAATGCTACCATAGTAAGTGGTGGCTGTGGTTAGTATGCTGGTACTGGTGGTACTCTGTATATGAGAATAAACAAATTTAGGGTGTCCAGGAAAGGGTCTCTCAATAGAATAGTGGTTTATTCTCACTGGCTAGGAGCCAAGAGGTCTGTAGAGCTCCATATACCTGCTATTGGTGGTGGAGGTGCTTACATTAGTCACTGATGAGGAGGGCCCTGCTAGGAATAATGTGCTTTCCTGATACCATGTTCCAGAGTTACAAACAGCACAACAAATAGAGATATAAATATTGTTAGTTACTCACAGGAGTGGAGAATGCATAGTTTGTAACCATATCTTTTATTTATGTATTTTAAAAATCGTATTGAACTATAATGTATATGCAGAAATATGCATAGATTATTAATATTCAGCTTGGTAAATTTCTTTGTGTGAGCATAGTTGTGTGCCAGCACCCACATCAAGAAACACAGAATACCCAGAAGGCCCACAGAGGTACCTCTGCTGCACCACCTCGGCCAGTCTCTCACTCTTCAGAGATAACTGCTATACTGTTTTCTAATAGCATCCTTAGTTTTGCCACTTTTTCTACTTTAAATACATAGATTCATATAGTCTCCCCTCCTTAGGTGTGTGTCCTGGGATTTTATGTGAAGGGTAATTTTGGGACTGGTCATTCTAATTTTAGCCCTTGCAGAAGAGCATGTTACATAGTGATTTAAATTGCATTTTCCTGTTGGCTAATGTTATTGAACATCTCTTAATATGCTTATTAGGCATTTGTATATCTTCTGTGGTAAAGTGTAAGTTTAAATATATTGTTTAATTGTTATTAGACCATTTTTCTTTTATTACTGAACTGTAAAAATTCTCTATATTTTCTGGATATAAGTCCTTTGATATTTGTTTTGAGTATTTTCTCCCGGTCAGTATTTTTTTTTTTCTTTTCCTCTTGCTAGAGACATTTAAAGAGGAAAGTCTTTTCATTTCCATGAATTCCAATTAATCAATTTTGAAGTTTCATGCTTTGTGTTTCATGTTTTCTACTTAAGAATCCTTTGTCCACTTCAAGGTCACAAAGGTCTTCTCTTTCCTATAGTATTAGAGATTTAGGTTTTATTTTTAGGTTTATGATTCATCTTGAGCAAAGTTTTGTTTATTAGGAGAGATAAAATCAATTATTTCCTATATGAATTATCTAGTTTACTGCTTACATTTGTTGAGCAGACTTTCTTCTTCAAGTTATCTTGGGAATACATTAAAAATCAATCAGTCAAATATAAGTAGGTCAACTTACAGACTATTTGTTGTGAAGAAGAAAGTCTGCCCAACAAACATGAGTAGTAAACTGGAGAAATATGTATATCTATATTATATATACCTAACTAAGAATGTAAATGTATCTGTATCTATCTATATCTCTATTTTTCTGTCTGTCTGTTCATGTCTCTATCTATCTATCTATCTATCTATCTATCTATCTATCTATCTATCTATCTATTTATCTTTTCACCAATACCAAACTACCTTGATTACATTTTCCAGCTTGTTAAGGTCTCTAACTTCTGAGTTCTCTGGCCAGAAAGACAGGATTTCTATCAAAGCTTTTGTTACCGATGCCACTGCTCTGCCAGGAGCTTAGTTGTTTGGATCTGCCCTGACAGTAGTCACAAGAAAAAAGAGAGAAACTCATCCCTGCATGTGTATTGCTTAATTTCTAGGCATTTGGGGATTTTACAGCTAACTCTTTTTGTTATTGACTACTAGCTTCATTCCATTTGATCAAAGAACATACTAAGAATAATTTTCATTTTTGAATATCACTGGCTTCTTTTAATGACCCAGTGTCGTAGTTACTGTCTCATTGCTGGGACAAAATACCCAACATTCACAATTTAAAGGAGGAGAAGTTTATTTTGGCTTACAGTTTGTAGAGGTTTCAATCCATAGTCAGCTGGTTCCGAGGCAGGCAGCATGGCTGAGGGGAAAGAGCTCATGGCAAGGCAGGCAGGAAGCAGCATGTCCTCAAAGCAGGAGGCAAATATAGTATATATCCAGGACACACCCACAGTGACCCACCTCCTCCCATCAGGTTTCATCTCCCAGCCTCTCCCACCCAGCTATAAACCCATGAATGGACCAATCCAATATCACACACCCATGATTTAGGGTCACACACCCATGGTACAGTCACATTCTAAAAACCCCACCTATGTGAGCATGAGGCTTTGGGGGGGAGCATTTAGATATAAACCATAACACCAGCATATGAGTTAGTTTGGGTAAAGGTTTATGCTTCTTTGAAAAGAATATAAATAATGCTTTTTTGTGGATAGGCTAACACATGTGCTTTCACATACACACATATCCACTTAGTGAAATTTCTTTTAGATTTATTCTTTTAAATTCTTCTGAGTTTTTCTCACACATTTATTGTAAGAGTTGTGTTAAATTCTCAAATAATAATTAGGAATTCGTGTTTCATTATGTTTTTGTTATGTTTTGGTTCATGTATTTTGAGTCTTTATTAATAAATAGATAAATACTGGGTTAGCTCCTTTATCATAATGAAATGTCTTTTTAATATTTCCTGTCTTAAATGTCTATTTGATATAAGTATAGTTGTACTAGCTTTTATTTGGTTAGGTCTGTATGTAATAACTTTTAGAGATTACCCTGAGGATTGTATACATCCTACAGTACTGAGAGATTGAACTTCAGGGTTTTAGCTTTATTTATTCTCGCTCACTTTTTGCATTAATGTTTTGCGTTAGTCTACATGTATTTTAGAATGAAAGATGTTGTTAGTATATGATAACAAAAATTCTAGATTGGCTATTAAGAAATCATATATAGCAAGTTGTATTATTGTTGTAAAACATTTGCTCCCATTTTCAAAAAAGATTATTATATACCCACATCTTTTTCTATTTGGGTTGTAATTTCTCCTCTTGGAGGAGTACACTGGCCAACAGTGATGTTAGAGCTTGGTCATGTGATAGGCTTTGGCCAATGGGATGCGAGCAGGTATCATTTATACCATGTTCCAGCAGAATTATATGGCTTGACTGACTACTCTGTGTCTTTTTCTTTGCTCAAGAATCACAAGATAAAGATAAAGTACTTATTTAACGTTTAAGCAGAAGGAAAACAGGCATACCATCCAAAGCTGCCCCACAGCTATGATGAATGTACATTGTTGTAAGCCACTGAAATTCTGGAGTTATTAATACAAGGTATCTAGTGAAAAGAATATTGTTTTTGGACTTGGAGGTTCACCTTATCAGGGTCTGGCTTTTATTCCTGCAGACTTCAGAAACCTGACAATAAGGGTACACTGAAAGGGCATCCATTGCCAGAAAGCAGAGTACCAAATCAGTAAACCTGATATCTAAGATTAGGCTGTCATTTTATTCATCTATTTAAAGAAATATAATCTGTAGGAATTGAGAAATTTAAACCACCATGGATAGCACCTTATTCACTACAATAAAATCTACAGGGAAAATCAAGACATATTTGGAAGACTGCTTGGTTAGCATAATGTGGTGAGCTGAATAATGCCAAAATATGTCCACATCTTCATCTCTGAACCTGTCTTACCTTCTGTGTTGACAGGGAACCTCTCAGGTATGACAAAGTTAACCTTTGAGATTGGGATGTTTTTACCTAAATTATCCAAGAGGGCCAGATGTAATCACAGGGCCCTTATGAAAGGGGGCAAGAGATCAAATTAGAAGAGGACAATATGACCACAGAAGCAAAGTTTGAGTTGATGTGCCACAAGCCTAAGAATGCTGGAAGCCAACCAAAGCTTGAAAAGGCCAACAGTGGATTCCCCCATGGAGTCTCCAGGAAAAACAGCCACACTGCTGACACCTTGCTGCTATTCTCGCTGTATACTTCTGATCTCTAGAGCTGTAAAACCATTAATTTGTGTTTGTACTTGAGTCACTTAGTTTGTGGAAATTTGTGACAACAGTGATAGAAAACTGTATACCTGAGATTAAGAGAAAATGTCTGAGGAGTAAAATATTTAATGGAATTAGCCTAAAATAATTTGATGTTTCCACATGATACTGAGAAATGACTAAGTGAAGTTTAACAGGTTAAAACTTTATGAACTGTCTTGTGGTGTAGATTTAAAATATCCCTACCCAAAGTCTCTTGTGTTCAGAGGCGAGGTTTTAGAAAGGTGATTGGATGGTGGGAGCACTATTCTCATAGGTGGATTAATCTACCAATAAACTCATAGTTGAATATGCTGTTAGGAGGTAGGTAGGTCCAATATGCCTGGAGGAGATAGGTCACTAGGGCTGTGCTTTGGGAGGCTCTGTCTCCATTTCTCCTCTCTCTCTCTCTCCCTCTCTATCTCTCTTTCTTTCCTTTTCACTTCCTGCTCACTATGCTTCCAAACCCAATGAACTGAGCAACTTTGCACCATCATTCTCTTATGCTATGATGTTTCTGTCTTTGTGTTAGTCAACCATGGACTGAAACCTCTGAAACTATGAGCCAGAAATAAACCTCTCCTCCCTCTTAAGGTGCAGGTGTCAGGTATTTTGTCCAGCAATGGGAAAGCCGACTAATATAAAGCATGAGTGCACTCCTTTTGTTAGAATTTGTGCAGTCCTTTTAAATTCTCCATTGCTGATCTATACACTCACAATTGTCACAATCTTTCCTTAAATATATATTCATTCAAATAGGTCTCAGGTAAATTGTGCTTTTATGAGATCAATTACATCTTTGTAGATTTGATTTCATATAATTTTGCTTTGATTTATTCTCTGTTGATTTAAAATTTTACTCAGAGTTTAACTAATTTCCATTCTTTCCATTGAATTTAATAGGACCTCATTCTGGACTCCAAACACCAAGGCTGCTCATCAAGAAAGATGTTTATGTACAAACAAACGATTTCTTGAATTGCAAAGTCTCACCTTAGTCATTTTAAACTTGGCATCTAAAATAGTTGTCTTTGTAATGCTTATGGAGATAAGGTACCAATAAATGTCTATTTGGATAAGTATGCAGATCCCTTCCCCTTTATTTTTTATTGTTGCAAGGTAATACATTTTCAATGAAAGAGAGGCTAAAATTTGCTGATATTCCTGTTTTGTTTTTATAATCATTTGTGATATCTTTTGTTATGATTTAATTTTGAGATAAATATTGTAGATATGCAACATATAAATATACACACTATTACTTGATGTTTCACTATACACTATGAAATGCTTGCTACAGTCCAGCTAATTAACATGTCTATAGTTATCATTTCTGTAGCCTTAAAAGGGAAGAAATACTACACAAATTTCAATATATAATGCTAAATATTCAATTCTATAACTTTCTATTGTTGCACAGTGGAGTGTAAAAAATGTTATAAAGCATAAACTTCTAAGGAAATTTATAGGAATAATTAAGCTGAAAAACCACATGATCCCAAAGTTCTAAAAGTCTGCGTTTTTGTGTGTCCTGGTTAGTAGGTCAAAGCAGACAGCATTCTACATTTTAGTGTTAAAATTCTCATATTTCTTTGTGGATTCTCTTAGTTACAGTTGTGTTCTATTGAAAAGATATTTGCATTTTAAGACCTTATTCAGAGAGTAAAAATAAAATAAACCCTCTCTTTAAGCAGAGGGTTTCTAAAACTGGCAAAATTTTGAGGAAAAGAAGCTTAAGAAATTTCAGGTACGT